>OZ023170.1:25071097-25098461 GCA_963678695.2 Diplodus puntazzo
TGGCTAATAGTTAGCACGGTGACTGAAGCAGCCCGGAAGCTCCGCCCGACTTTATTTTCCATTGAAAATATGGCGAATAATGAAGATAATGAAGGTATTCTCACACATTTATTCTACATAAAGATCACTATTATGTTGTGCTTTGATTTGGCCAAAGTGGCTCTTCTATTTATACCTTTGTTATTATTGTGCATTACCCACAGAATATCATCCACTTATAATAGCTTGATTCTGCTCACCTGAGTTTTTAAAAGCGACGCTCAGCACCAGAAGCAGAATGCCGAACAGTAACCAACACGACTGCATCTGTGGATAAGTAATTATGTGTTGCTGTATCGTCAACTTGTACCTTCTTTACACTCAGAGGGTCTGATCTCTGACGGCGCCTTACCTGTAGAGGCGGAGTTACGTCTTCCGGGAGAGAGAGAGAGAGAGAGAGAGAGAGAGAGAGAGAGAGAGAGACTTTTTGAGAGACTTTGTCTGTTTTTTTTTCCTTCTCAAAATCCAAAAGTGCATCAGCAGTACTAAACAACCAAAAAAGAAAACAAACAAAACAAGCAAACAAACAAAGACAACAAACAGACAAAACCAAAACACTCAACGAAGTGTGACGATCAGAAAGAGAGCAGCAGCTCTCCTGCCCTGCCCACACAGCACAACACTCCTCCCTCCGCCCAGAACGCTGAGAATGATTCCAGATCATCAACAGTTTGATAATATACATGTTCAACCCTTATACGTGCAGCCAACAGCCCCTTCATCACCTGCTCACCCTCAGTACACCCGGAACCCTTTGCTTTATTTTTTCTGGAGATCCAGATCGCAAGTTTAGCCACGGCAAACACAACATTCATCAGAACACAAACCTTCTTTTTCCTCACTTTGTATTTTGGACCATAAATAAAAAAGGTCCAAAGAAAAATGTTTACCAAAACCAGTGCACCATGATTTTACCACTCCCAGCAGACCAGTGAGGCGGGGACACTCAGTGAACAGGTGAACCAGAGATTCGTCCTGCGCACAGAACAGACAGCCTCTCCCATGACCAGGGTCCAGGTGTGCTATGTGTCTGTTCGTAGCTATTGCTCCGTGTATAATCCTCCACTGCAGATCAGCTGAACGCTTTTCTACAGGCAGCTTTTACAAGGACCTCCAGCTGCCTGTCGGGGACTTATCCTGGCCAAACAACTCAGTCCACTTCGACACATTCACTACAACCAGGGAGTCCAGACGACACACCTTCACGCAGAGCTGGTACAGCTGCTTCTTCTGCACGGCCTCGAATCGTCCAAGCCTGGGAGTAACAAAGGTCAAGAGCTTGCCCTTCTCCTCCTGCCACTCCCCGACCACAGGAGCAACAGTTAGAGCTGGAAAGCTACAAAGACCTCCGTCCTCCCACTGTTCACCACGGGTTTGCTTTTCAATATATGCCCCCATGGGCCCCGGCAGGGAGGCACAGACCTCCTTCACCATCCTGTCCAGGATCCTGGAGGATCTGATGTCCATCTTCTGAGCTAAGCCCTGAAGAGATGTCTCTGCGCTGCTCTCTCCGCAGAGCACAACACTCTCTCCACAGAGCACAACACAGACTGGAGGAGGACAGTATCTGCGATGTTATCAAGTTGTTATGCAGCAGAGGTTCCTCCAGGAGCCACCTGCCAGGTGAGGCAGCAGAGTCCCTGGTGTGCCTCAGACACTTCCATGCCTCCAGAACAGAGGTGTAGAAGGATGATGACCCGGTAATATCCACCTCCTCCAGCCGAACGAGGAACAGCTGCTTACCATAACCCAGGCGGCTTACCTTCTGCAGAAGCTGCTCTGCAGTCTCCTGCCACCGCAGACCACACTGATAGTGTAGCCTCTGGACGGTCTGCAGTCTGAAGGACATCATTTTGGATCTTACATCCACCAGTCCCTGTCCTCCTTCCTCCACTGGCAGATAAAGAGCTGCAGCTCGAATCCAGTGCTGCCCAGTCCAAAAGAAGTTCACTAGGTGTTTCTGAATGTCATCGATGAGGCCTCCTAGTGGAGACAAGACTTTCAGCCTGTGCCACAGTGTCAAAGCCACCAAGTTATTAATGACCAGGACTCGTCCCCTATATGACAGCTGAGGCAGCAGCCAATGCCATTTAGACAACCTAGCACACACCTTCGCCACTACTTCGCCACTACTCCCAGATACACCCCGAGCACCTTCATCCCGTTAGTTTTCCACTGAAGGCCTGATGGAAGAGTGGGCATCCTGCTGTCTGCCGTGCCGCAATACAGAGCTTCACATTTTGCCCAGTTGACCTTAGCTGATGAAGCTCTGCCATACAAGCCGATACTTTCTTTTAAAATACTCACGTCAGCTTGCTCAGATATAAAGTTGTTGACATCATCAGCATAAGCAGCTAATGTAAGCAGCATGCTGAGAGGACTGTTGGGCAGATGAAATCCCTTTAGTTTGTTCCTGATGTTGCTTAGAAAGGGTCCAATAGCGAGACTATATAGCCGACCAGACAGGGGACAGCCCTGCCTTATTCCTCTCTCAACCTTGAAACGTTTACTAAGCCCCCCTGCAACCTTCACCATACAACTTGCACCATTATATAGCAGTTTCACCCATGATGTGAATACATCCCCAACACCAAATGCATGAAAAACACTATACAGATATGTGTGGTCAATCCTGTCGAAAGCCTTCTCTTGATCTAACGACAGGATGCCAATGTTTGTGTCCGACACTTTGCACATGTCGATTACATCCCTCATCAGGAAGAGATTGTCCATTAGGGTTCTACCTGGGATGCAGTAGCTCTGATCCATGTGCACCAACAGTTCAATGTTCAGTCTCAGCCTATTGGATAGAGCCCTGGAAAGTATTTTATAGTCTGTACACAGAAGTGCCACAGGCCTCCAGTTCTTTAGGGAGGCCAAATCTCCTTTCTTCGGCAGTAAGGAAACCACTGCGCTCCGGCACGAGGCTGGCAGCTCCCCTCTTTTGAAGCAATCCATAAAAACTGAGTGCAGGTCCGGACCCAGCATGCCCCAGAACTGCTGATAGAAATCAGCTGACAGCCCGTCTAATCCTGGAGCCCTTCCTTTAGAGAGCTGTTGGACCGCCGTGGTCAGCTCCTTCAGGCTCAGCTCCCGGTCCATGTCGACCCTCTCTCCTTCGCTGAGCCGAGGAAGCCCCTGCAGAAGCTCTGCAGTACAGCGCTGATCACACTCCTCAGCCCTAAACAAAGAGGAATAAAAATCCACAGCGTATTGTCACATCTGGCCTGGATCTGACGTCATCCTTCCGTCTGGGAGACGCAGACAGGCCATGAGTTTCTTTGTTGCCTCCTTCTTTTCCAGGTTAAAAAAGAAGGCAGTGGGAGCATCCATATCCTTCAGAGCCATGAAGCGCGTTCTCACCAGTGCCCCCTTCACTCTCTCCTGTAAGAAAGCACTCAAGTGTCTTTTCTTTTCTTTTATAATGTCCTTATTTAAAGGGTCATCAATCTGTTCTTCACACTGCCTCATTTCTATTTCTATTTTTTCTATGGCTGCTTTAGCTTTAGCTGTGGAATGAGACGTGTATTGCTGACAGAACACCCTGATCTGAGCCTTACCGATCTCCCACCACTTGCCTAGAGACTCAAAAGCAGCCTTCTTTCCTCTCCAGTTTTCCCAGAAGAGAGAAAAGTTTTGACAAAAAGCCTTCTCCTGCAGGAGTTTGTTATTGAAATACCAATGTGATGATGTTCTTTGTGTGTGTGAGGAGATGAAAGCTGCTGTGATGGGGTGGTGATCTGTGAACCCTTCCGGTGTTATGGAGCTGTCACTGAGTGTTGGTCTGAGGCTATGTGAGATGTAGATCCTGTCTAATCTAGCTGCACTCACTGTGTTGTCATTCAGTCTGAACCAGGTGTACTGTTGGTCACCTGGATGCTGTAATCTCCAGGTATCGCAGAGATCCAGATGACCCACCAGACTGCTCAAAGAAATGGCAGACTTTGGATGAGGCTCCTTGTTCATCCTATCCATGGTGGACTGAAGTGTACAGTTCCAGTCTCCACCCATGATGATGTTGTTGAGTCTTAAAAGGAGCAGTTCATCTTTCAGCTGCTCAAAGAAAAGCACTCGCTCTGGTCCTGAGTTGGGGGCGTAGACATTAATAAAAGTAAAAGGGACCTTTTCTATCTCCACCATGACCACCAAGGCCCGTCCTCTCACAATCTCCACAGAGGACAAGATGTTAATATCCAACCTCGTGGAAATACAAAAGGCTACCCTCCTTTAAAATTTGATCCGTGGCTTAGGACACATGAGACATCAGTCCACAGAGCCCACTCAGTCTCATTGTCCAAGTCTGAGTGTGTTTCCTGGAGGAGAATAACATCCAACTTCTTTTGTTGGAACAGTTCTTTAGTGACTGCTCTTTTCTTTCTGTCCCTCCCTCCGTTCATATTTAGAGAAACCACTCTGAGCCCATCCATGGCAGAAGAGAGAGAGAAGAGCAGCAGCAGACAGTGAGCCAACAGAAACACCCTGTGATACATGACAAATACTTAATTTTTTGAGCTTTTCTTCTTCAGAGAAGCCTTCTTCAGTGCTGTGACATGTTTTTTTAAGCCGGTAGCGTTTCTTTTCATTTAGTGCATCAAATCGCTACAGGCTTATCACCGGAACCGTGGTCCGACACGGGAGCTGCGACCACAGCAACAACGCCACCAATATGGCGGGTAGATAGTGCCACTGCTAGGATTACCAGGAGAAGGAGAAGGAGCAGCCTCCCCTATCCGTCACCGCCAAACCGTGTGGATTTTTGAATGGGAGTGAATGGGATAGCAGATAAGAGACCGGCGGCGACTTCAAGGCGAGTGCATGAAAAGGACGTGTATCGACGGCGACGTGACGTACGTCGTCACCAAAGTACGTCGTCACCTAAGTACGTCGTCACCAAAGTACGTCGTCACCTAAGTACGTCGTCACCAAAGTACGTCGTCACCAAAGTACGTCGTCACCTAAGTACGTCGTCACCAAAGTACGTCGTCACCTAAGTACGTCGTCACCAAAGTACGTCGTCACCTAAGTACGTCGTCACCAAAGTACGTCGTCACCAAAGTACGTCGTCACCTAAGTACGTCGTCACCAAAGTACGTCGTCACCTAAGTACGTCGTCACCAAAGTACGTCGTCACCAAAGTACGTCGTCACCTAAGTACGTCGTCACCAAAGTACGTCGTCACCAAAGTACGTCGTCACCAAAGTACGTCGTCACTAAGTACGTCGTCACCTAAGTACGTCGTCACCTAAGTACGTCGACACCTAAGTACGTCGTCACCTAAGTACGTCATCCATAAAGTACGTCCCCTTGTCTTAAGTTAATTACAAATTTAAAATGTAGGCTATATTAATAATGAATAGGCCTATACACTCAGAAATGTTCAACCAATAATCTGTCACAACAGTTATAATTACAATTATCATGGGATAAGGAGGTCTGTCACCAAGAAATTAATTTTTTGTAATTGTTCATTATAAATAATGTTCTGTGTTTTGTTTAGCTCTTGATCTGCTGTCATAAACGTGAGCGGGAATGACTGAATTGTTTGTTGTTGTTGCAACTTTCAATGAAGTTAGAAGAAAAAAAAATTACGTCCCCAACTTTGAGTGAATTCAAGTCTTTAAGTGAATTTCATGTTTTATATGTTAACATGTCTTTATTTTCGTGTATAGTGGGAACTACAGAGTACAGTGCATGTACTACAGAGTACAGTGCATTGAGCAGTTGCAGCATTGAGATTGCACTGAATAGACTAAGCTGTGTAAAAGGAACAAGAAGCCAGCAACACTCTTTCTGATATCTTTAATCCCTCACTACTCACACAAACCGGTTTCGACGGTCAGTCTTCGACAGTGCCCTGCTTTCAAAATTGCAAAATTTAAAAGTTCATGTCCAAATTTAACAATGTTTTCCTGGGAACTTCTATTGCGGATTTTATCCACTAGATGGTGCCGTTGTTCAATGGTTGTTGTAGTTACAAACAGTGTTGTGTGTCGGAAGAAGTGTATGTATATATGTATATGTGTATATATATATATATATATATATATATATATATATATATATATATATATATATTTTTGCATTCCACCATGACAACAGTAATGAATGCCGAGATTGCATTACCGTTTTAGTAGCCGCCTTTATCAGTAGGATACATTTATTTGTTTTATTATTTATTATATTACCGATCCTATATGTTTGTGAGTTGTTGTATTTTTTTAATTAGTTACGCTAACGGTGGTTAGCAGTTGACACTCAGGTTATTTGTGTCTAAATGAAGATGAAATAAGGATTTAATGTTTCGCTATTTTTCAGTCCAGTCAGGGAGGAGTAACTGCTGGAGGCTGCAAGTTCCGAGCTTAATGATGTGTAGAGAGAAGTCATCCTGGAGCCGTTTAAGTTCTCTATTATCGAAGACATGTAGCCTGACTGACCAGGGTATGTGAATGGGAAATGGAGGACAGTTGTTGAATAAAAGGCAACAGAATTAAATTTTGTTATTTTGTGTTTTCATTACCTATTTAATCAACACCTGATACCCACCTAATAATTTATTTTCATTATACCATGAAGAACAGAAGTAGGTTAGTGCATTTTAAAATCCAGTTTTACTCACTTGGTAAGAGTTCTGCAACAAATACCTATTGCAATTTTTACTGGAGCGGCAAGGGTTCGAGTCCTGCTGTTTTTCTTTTTTTTTCAGTTTATTTCATTTTATTTGTGTACCATTAATAAGTATATTATATAAAAGAATCAGGTGGAAACATGCAATAAAGCCTTTGAGCAGGTGCATCAGCTATCTTGTGTTCAATTGTTTCAAAATATCTTATATAGGTAAATTTGGCCTACTGGTAAACTATTCAATGGTAAATATGAGAGATGTATTTATTTTTTCTTTTTTTTTTTTACAAAGACTGGGAGAGTCCAACTGTCCAATCAACAAGTTAAATATTTTCCTTTGAACTTGTCGCTAAATATGGACAGAGCTTAGGCCTATACCCCATTTTGACAGTTAATGTAATGCAATAAAGTTGCTGACAGACTCGTGTTACATTGTTGTTTAATTAAATATCCAAAAAATGTCTACATGATTTCTTGCGTGCACTTCCTGTCCCGAGCAGTTAGGATTTATTGATTGATTTATGGAGACCAGAACTGATGTGAATGAGAAAGTTGGGGGGGGGGGGGGGGGGGGGGGGGGTCCACGACGGCGTAGGTGTGGTGACGTACTTATCAACGACGACTTGCACTGGCGTAAGCCAGTTCAGACGTTGATGTCACACGAGAGTCTCCTGCGGTAGGGTTGCCGTGGCACTATCCACCCACCATACCACCTCTACCGGCACCCCGGGCCTCACGCCGTGTTAGAGGGTCAGAGACGGCGTCTCTCCACTCCGAAACACCGCTGTTCCGAAATTAAACACCGCTATCCGTGGTGCTGATGTCCACACTTCCAACCGCACTCGCACACTTCTGAAGTGGGTTAAGGTTAGGGTTAGTTCGGAGTGGGGGGGTTTCGGAATGGAAGGGTTTCCCCTAATAGCCTTTTTGGAATAGCGGGGTCTTTGAAAAAAAGGGAAACCCCGCCATTACGATGAATCCAAGTCTATGTTCGGAACAGCAGGGTTTTGGAAAGGCGGGGTGTAACCATGCTAATGATTGCAGAACTGTCTCATCAGAAGTATTCTAAAGTCAGATTTCACCAGTAATTCAAATAAAAGACACAAGTGCGACATTACAGACAGTTTAAAGAGCTGCTCTGATATCAGCTGTACCCATTTTAGCCTCCAGATTGTAGCTAAAGGCCAGTTAGCCTTGGTCTGCTAACATGGCTTTAGTCTCCATTCATTAAATCCACAAATGACTTGTTCCAGTGGTTATTGTGTAAAAATGTATTTTCTGTAGTGAATGAACTGTCCTGAAAACTGTGCTGTAATCTTGCATTTTAGAAATCTGGCATAAGGTAGCTAGTTAGCACAAGCAGGCTAATCACGAGCTAAACATCAAATACTAAATGTGCTGACTTGTTCGCGTATGCTTAAATGAAAAGTTCAAGCATAGCACAGGGGGGCTGGCAGCCGGAAATACATGGACAACATTCAGACATGGGATAAACAAACCAAATGTGAGCCAGTATTACAGTAGCACCAGCTCCCAAAGGGCTTTCCATCACTACCCACCTCTTCTCTAGGGCTGGGTATTGTTAAGAACCTCACGATTTGATTCGATTTTGATTCTTTAGGTCGCAATTCGATTCAATATTGATTTAAATGCTTTGATACTGATTCAGTAATAAGTAGTAATAGTAAATGAATAATTCATTAGAGTACATGTTGATCATTTTTAAATTAAAAAAAGTCATCTTAAAGTATAAGTCTTTCCTCTAGGAAGTTCTAGTTCGAATTGAAATGTAAACAATGGCACGCGATGTGTTTAGTTATAAAATAGTGCAACCATAGTTAAGCTGAGAAAGTGCCATTGTTTCTGGGATTGCATGGCACATTTTTGTCTGACATAAACTGACATAACTGCGGTCCCTCCGCCCTCTGGCTAGACCCGCGAGGGGGACGGCCTTCAATTCCGACACACCTCCATTGCGAAACACCGCTGTTCCGAAATTAAACACCGCTATCCGTGGTGCTGAAGTCCACACTTCCAACCGCACTCGCACAGTTCTGAAGTGGGTTAAGGTTAGGGTTAGTTCGGAGTGGGGGGGTTTCGGAATGGAAGGGTTTCCCCAATAGCCTTTTTTCGGAATAGCGGGGTCTTTGAAAAAAAAAAAAATTACGATGAATTGAAGTCTATGTTCGGAACAGTGGGGTTTCGGAAAGGCGGGGTGTAACACGTTGACACTGAACCCCCCTCTCTTCCCGGAGGAGAGTACTACCCGCGGGCGCACTGTGCAGCAGCCAGGGAGAGACCGGCTGCGCTGTGAGTTTACAGTCTCTGAAAGAGCGTTGCGTCAGACATCGGCTACCCGCCTCGCAGCTCCGACGGTGTTTCCGCGGCGCATCACCCTCCGACCCTCGAGCGAGGTCGCGAGCTAGAGGCTTCCAGCTGCTGGAGGCGGCGACCGAGAGGCGTCCGGCGAGGGACAGCGGGTGTTGTCATTCTGGAAAATCCAGATTCCATAGCACATCCTGCGACTGCTCTCTGGATCAATCTGTTTGACCAAGGCCCAACCCCACCGTATTTCTGATTGGCTAGTAGACCTATCGTTAGTGTGAGTGAAAGTGGCGCCTCTGTTAGATCCAGAGAACTGTATGTTAAATGTCTCGGCAAACTCGATGTTTTTTTTGTTTTTTTTTTGTTTGCAGTCACGCCGGTATGCCGGCACGGCGCCGGAATGCAATCAGCCCTGCTCCTTTAATTGGACAGCTGGTTGTGGTAACATAGTAACGCATCCAGCAAATGACTTGGTGCAGGAAATGCAGTCAGTGTGATTTAGTTGGTCTCACAGTTGCAAATAACTATTATGATAATAATCTCTAAAAGAAAACTCTGAGAAAAGTACAATATTTTTTATTAAAGTAAAACCTCCAGTGACAGTATAAATAAATTAATTCAAGTTCAACATTTTCACAAAAAGGCTTATTAAACTGTTTGCAGTGCAGAACAAAACTTCAATAGAACCTAGTAACAGTCTACATTCAGTTTATAATCCCTGAGTGAATGTATACATAACAGGCACAATGGATGAATTCATATGTTAAGGCACATTGTAATTAATACTTTTTTTTCAAGAATAATATTCATAAACTCTGTTTACATCTGGAGAAACTGTAACACTCCCACTCAGCTTATATAAAGTGTCATTGGAGGTTCCTCCAGCTCGGAGGTCTCATTAATACTTAAACCCACTAACATCAGGCTTTTGTATGCAATGGTAACGTGTAAACTGTATTACACCTGGTCAGTGGACCAGAGTTTTTAATCACCTCAGCTCAGCTTTGACCTAAACATCAGACCTGACTGAACAGGCTTAATTCTGATGCATTTCCTGCCACATGAATTGATGACGAGACGTAAAGCGTGACGCTTCAGATAAAAATCACAGACTGCCTTGACTGTGGAAAGTCTGAATGTGGGTCAATACATTAATATATTAAATAATAATAATAAAAAAAGCCTGTGTTACAAAAAAGCAGCATTATAAATCAGTTCATAGGATCTGTGTGTGTGTGCACAAAGGTAAAAAAAAAAGAATAATCATCACATTTATAAAACAGTTTACACACATACACAGTATAGGGTCATAAACACTGCCCAAAAGATCATCGGCTGCCCTCTGACCAGCCTGGAACACATCGCCACACCCTGCTGCCTCAGGAGAACCAAGGCAACCCCCCCCACCCCCACCCGGCCCCCCCCCCCCCCGGCAAGAACAAACCCAATCTACCTCCTCCTACCCTCCTTTAGCAACTTAAAGGGCTATATACATACTTTATTCATATTACCATTTGTTGCTTTTTTATTTGTTGCTACGGGAGCGGGAAATTCTATCAACTATTGAATAGTCCAGATTACATTGCTGCTTTAAGTGTTTGTTATAAAGTGAATCTATTACAAATATGTGCTGTGAAGTTAAGTGTCTCTGAGGCGTCATTATAGTATGTTAATGTTTATGACGCCTCCCACATTTAATTTCTACAACCTGACCTCATTTGGCCACTGCAGCAATTTTCTTTGTAGCCAAAATGTCCGTAAACATGGGTCACTTTACTATTATATGGAGAGTCAGACAAGCAATGTTTATAAATGTATAAAACTGAAAGTCTGACTAACTACGCTAAGCTAATAGCAGCTAAAAGCCAGCCATCCTTTTTAGACTGGCTTTTAGCTGAATTTGATTTATTCATAGATTCTTATTCAGCTTAAACCTGGTTTTATTCTATTTATTGATTCACTCACCACTTATCTATTTACCTTAATTATTCTGTTTTATCTTCTTTTACTGTATTCACAATTCACTTGTGTATGTTGTTGATTTCACAGCAGTTTTATACTTTTAACCTCCTTTAGTATTTTATCAGTCTTAGTTTCAGTATTTTTTATTTCATCTTATTTTACTGCCTCTAGTGTCTCCACAGTGAATTACATCATTGATAGCGTTTCCTCAGTTCTGCAATACCTGTTATTAGTGCCTTGTTTTATTTAGTACCATTTATTCATTTATTATTACTCACTGTTTTACTTCACTTATTTTGTTTAAGTAGCTGGATACGTGTGTGTATGTGTGTGTGTGTGTGTGTGTGTGTGTGTGTGTGTGTGTGTGTGTGTGTGTGTGTGTGTGTGTGTGCTACATTATGATGTATGAAAAGTGCTCTATAAATAAAGTCTGATTGATAAACCTGAGAGCAAACAAAATGTTTGGATCAAATGATACTAAACTTCATCTGTGTAGTGCCTAAAAAATACATTCTCTTTTCTTCATACAGCTGAGCTGTTGTATATTTTTCACTGGAGTGTTTTACTTCAATTCTCAGTGGAACGGCGGATGTTCCTGCTTCAGCTGCCATCAGCTGGATCGTCCTGGTCCTCATTCTCAACTATCTGGATCCGTTCTTCATTTGGTTTTGGTCCACTGGTTCGTTCTCTGTGAGAAGACAAGGTGAGAGCAGTTTTACATGCAGGTAATGAATCCTCACAATTTCAAAGCAAAGTGTTTTTGAAAAAATCACATCAAGCTTCTTAAAAAGGTCAAATATCTTCTAGTTTTGAGCCGTTTTTGAATAATGTAAAACAAAAAGAAGCTTTATCTATCTATCTATCTATCTATCTATCTATCTATCTATCTATCTATCTATCTATCTATCTATCTATCTACCTAATTTTATTTATTTATTTATTTATTTTTTCTTTTTGGACAGTGTATTACATTTGTGAAAGTTTTAGTCCTTCCACTAAATACACATTTACTCCAAAACATTCCTCTGTCTCTGTTAAATATCTTATTTATGAGACAGTTAATATGAGAGCAAACAGTAAAAATGCATGTACAGCAACTTAGTAATAGTAATTTTCTGCTCTGGTGAGAAAACAACAATCTGTTGGATTCTATTAAACTTTGTGCAGCAGAATCACATTTTCTTCCCCAGTTATCATCTGGTGATATTAAAGCTCCTACATGACCTCAGATTTTGGGTTACCTTGATTCTCAGGTGGTTGCTGAGCCTGGAGAGGAACTTCCTGATAGATTGGTGGGTTGTTGGGCTCTCCTTGTGGGCAGACTGTGTTAAAAAAAAAAAATAAAGAGAGAGAAACTTTGTAAGTATTCAAACAGCAAGCAGCACATTTATCACCATTTCAAGAAGAGAAGAGTTTAATGAGCTCAGTTTGGTCGCCAGGTTAGTTCTTCATCATTTTCTACCTCAGTTATCATCTTGTGTCCCCATTATAGTCGGTATTATAGCTCATCACCTCACTATAACTAAGTAAACATATTTCACAGAGATAACTTGAAAACATGTCACGGCTTCATTGGGTCAACTTTATGTTCATGTTTACAAGAGCAGCATGAGGCATGAAAGGTTAATTTTATGAAGGTGATTATGACAAAGTTTCCACTTCATTATATTTTAAGTGATGATTTTAATTAAAAACCTGTTGGACTGTGACAGGACACCAACTCTGACCTCCTGCACTAAAGTCAGGCTACAAACTGACCCTCACACCCAGTTTCTATAATGTTACGTCACTAAAAGTGTCAGACTGACTGACAGTGGATGTTAACTGTCAGTGATACTGACTGAGCTCAGAGGAGCAGCAACATTTAAACCAAGAACAAACCGGGTGAAACAACTTTTCAACCTGAGTGTCTGTTTAACAGGAAATGTGTCAATAATGATAAAGTTTAGAGACATTTGACTTACAGTTCATAAGCCGCTCACGATAACAGCAGGCCAAAGAGATGATGATGATGATGAGAGCACCAACACCAAGAACACCACCGACAGCACCACCAATAATCTTGTTCTGTCTGTCTGTGCCTGACAGAATGTAGGAGAGATGTTAGTGTCAGTGCTTTGCTTCAGATTTCTAATTAATATTTCTCAGTTCACCATGTACATAATATATTCCAGATGTTCACAGCTGCAGGAGGCTGCATGCTTCTGCTGAGAGGAAGAGAAACAAAAGCAAACAACACTGTTCAAGTGTACAGCTGCACATGTTAAGGTAAACTGCAGGTGTGCTGTAGCTGCAGGTGTGCTGCAGCTGCAGGTGTGCTGGTCTTCATAAACTGCAGGTCAACTGTTCCTCCAGTTCATCAACTACCAGCTCTCTGACTGTTTCTCCTCCTGAAATACTTCAAACTGATCCACTGACACAATGGTGCCAAATATGACCCTGTTGTTGTTGTCGGGGCCATTTTAATAATGAAGCTCTGGTAACTCCATGACGAGGACGTTCCACTTCCTTTAACATCTGTACTATAAAAATCAGAGGCTGCAGCAGCTGCACACTGTTCACCTCACTGAAGGTGTGAAGATGATCTGGAGGCTGAATTATGAAGCAAGTTCAACTTACTGGGTGGGTTATCTGGAGACTCAGTAACATCCTGATGCTGCAGAGAGGAGTTGTTCTTTCCTTTTGGAAGAACTGTTAAAAAAGAGAAACTCTTTTAAGTTTTAACAAGCAAACAGCACATGTATTACATCTGTTTAATTTAGAGTAACAGTTTGTTCTCCAAGTTGTGACTGACTGCAGATAAAGTGAATGTAATTAACAATGAAATGATAGTCAAACACAATTTGTGAGCACATCATCCAGACATCTGATTTAATGTCACATCACTGCATCAAACTACTGTAAGAAAACTGTTTATAAACTGTGAAGCATCTTGCCTACAGTTTGGTTACAAACTTCATGATAAAATAGTATTCGTACGTACCTTTGAGTGTTACAGTACAGCGGAGACGCCCTCCAACACGGCTTTGGTATTTGCCACTATCAGATGTGTTTACGAGCAGACTTAGAGATAAATTCCCTGAGGACAGTTCCTCCTTGAAAAGAGATGTTCGGCCTTTGAAGTCGTCACTCTGTTGGTGAAGGAAATCTTCACCATTAAAACACGTATGGACAGTTTTATCTTCCCCTGTAGTTGGATCCTTAAACACCCACTTAACTTCTTCATGGCTGATATCCATCTTGTCCTTTGTTGAACATGAGAGAATCACTCTGTCACCATCTTTTCCTTCAATAGTTGTATTTGGGCACTGCAACACTGTTGAAGACAAACAGAAGGAAAATATTTTGATTACATCAAGCTGTTGGATCTTCTACAACAAAATAATCACTACAAAGGAAGCTGGTCGCTGTGTTTTAGAATCCAGTGTTGTAGTAATGATGTACTATTAAAAAAAGGGGCTGGCAACAGCTGCACAGTCTTCACCTCACCACGATGATCTGGGAACTGTATTATGAAACAAGTTCAACTCACTGTTTGGGTTGAGTGGATCATGGAGTTGGTTATTTTCCTCTGGATGGACTGTAAAAAAAAGGGAAACTTTTTAAGGTATTAAAAAGCAAGCAGCACATTTATTACATCTGTTTCAGGGAAAAGAACAGTTTTATGAACTGGGTTTGTTCTCCAAGTTGTGACTGACTGCAGATAAGATGATTAACATATACACTGTTTTTTAAACAGTTTTGTGCAACGAACGGGTGAAACAAAGACACAAAAAAACATATTTTGATTGCATTGACTGTAGGTGATATATATGGCGATGTTGATGTTTATGATTGTGCTGTCAGCTGTTAGTTTGACATGTTTTACGCATGTCACGTGGGTGTGGTCCGGGAGTAGTGATTGAGTGATTGAATAAATGACTACATATTCACCTGTTGCTGGCGGCGGCGGCATGGAGAGGGGGTGAGTAGGGAGAGTTTATTTTTTGTTGACTGCTAGAAGCAGATGCAAACTGGGTATTAGGAACATCTTGCCGTGCCCTGGCTCGTTTTGTGTGCTATGCTGTTTCGGATAATAACTACGGGGTCCGTGTATCATCCGTCCATTCAATTATTCTATTCAATCTGGCAAACGAAAAACAAAAAAAACAGTCAATATTTCGTTTTTCTGTTTTTCTGTTTGGCCACAAAATGGAAGATTGGAGTTTATTTTCCTATTTTGAACTCAAAACAGAGCAAACAATTATTGGGAAAACCAAAACGAAATAATAAATCTCTTTTCGTTTTCGGGCTTATGTTTTCGAGAGGCACCTATCTGCAGTCAAGATGGCCGACAAGGGCGCAGCCATATATCTAATCCATTCCGGAAGTCCCAACCGGAAGTTGCTTGATCACCAAAATAAAACCAAAATAAAAGCCGCTATTTAACCGATCCATACCGGAAGTCTCATGCGGAAGTTAGTTAATCACCAAAATAAAACCAAAATAAAAGCCCAAACAATCTCTCTCAGCGTGCCTATTTTTTTTTAAAAAAATTGCATTTGCTATCAAGCTTGGCAACGTGCTGCAGTGTCGGGCGCCATCCTCGTTGCAAGACTCCAGACCAAAAGCGCGAGAGAGAGAGCTCTCAATAATCATATAGCCTACTATGTAGGCTAACAGGGAAAGAATGAATGTATGGCTTTATTACACTGCAGGGATCGAAATTAGCATCCGTGTCCTTGCGCCTGGTGGGTGAATTGAATCAGTTTACCAGCAACTGTGACGGATTCATTCCAGTCAGATCTGATCCAATTAATCTTAATGATCTATATCTTGGTTAAGGCGTAACAGTGCGCTTTACACGACCCAAGAGTTTGGGTCAAATTATGTTTCTGATTCGACCAAAGTGACAGGTGGACTTGAGAAGGCCGGAAATCCACAACTAATTGAACGGCTGTAGCGTCATTTGGACCGCTAGATTTTAAACTCTATAATCTCTCATGTAAATACCCGATTGAGTGATGAATGCATTCATTATGTCATGATGTATTTTTCTTTAACGAAATTACACCAAAATGTAGCATTTTAACAAGTTCAATTATGCATTTATTAATAACATAGTAGACCGTTATTTTTTTTGCATATTTACACAAGAATTTAATAGAGAAAAGTTAGAACAATAAAAGTAACTTATTTGATTATGAATGATTTTTATATTAATATATAAGTTAAAACAATACATAATAACCGAAAAAGATGGAAACGAGCTGATCTCAAACAAGCAAAGAGCCGTTTTGATCACTGGTCACAGTCTACAGATGACCTCCGCTCTCCTCACAGTTACACACGGGCTTGTGGCATTTCAAGTGTCCGAGGTTTGGTTCCGTTTGCAGCTCTTTCGGACCGGCACTGCCTCCGCGTCCGTGTCTGCTGCTGCTGCTGTGGTCGCTTCCGCTGCTGCCACCTTGTGCCGACTGCCGCGGACGCTTTTGCCTCCATGTATTCTGCCCTCAGCTCCTCTGCAGCTGCTGCAGGACTTTCCCCCGGGCTCTCCTGCTGCTGGTGCTCCCTGAATAAGATGCGGGCATTGATCCCAGCCACGTCGAGGATGTTATAGAAGACCGCCACTGGCCATCTTTCCGCCTTTGATGGAGTACGCCCTCGCACCTGGTCCGGGACGTCCACGCCGTACTTGGTGTTGTTGTATGGTGTTGCCTTCGCCCCACTGAAGGTGTCCACACCTGTGTGCAGATGCTCAGGATGCAGACATTCTTCCTTGGCTGGTACACAGTCAGAGTCGGATCATTTCAGCACCTTCGTGATGTGAACAGCTCCGCTCGCTGTCTCATGGAGGGAAGAACTCCCGTTTTTGTTTGCCCATGGTGCCAAACAAGCTATTTAATACAACTATATAATTATTATCTCACGAGTAAATTCACAAAGAGACACAGCTGGAGACCGCTGACACAGTTAGAGACAAGAGAGACAATGAAAGCAGCAAACCACGCGAAAAATGGAACAATGAAACCCCGCAAAGTGCTGTGCGGTCAGTTTGACCGCTTATGGCCGAAACAGGTTAATATATCATATTTTGTGTAATTTATATAAAAAACTATTCCAAGTTAAAATACAGACACTTTTAGGGAAAGGCATGTAACAGCAGTAGCCTATTGCATTTTTTCATTCAATGTTATAAGTGTTGTATTGTCTCTATAGGCTAAGTGTTGATGTTTTCCTCAAAAATAAATTAAATGTCAAGTAAACTTTATTTAACATGGTAGATCCCTTTGTATTGTTTTTCATATGCAATTACGTTGCAACATTTTGAATTGGGACATTGAGATTAATGGGTAATGGTGGTCAGGACTTGGTGTTTAATAGCTGAACAGTGGTAGTTGGCCCATATCATTTCCTGTTATAGACTGACAACGGCCGCCCACCACAGAAAGGAAAGTTGATGTGGCCCCCACCGAAAAAAGTTTGGGGACCCCTGCTGTAAATCATTGGTGGTGATACAGTGCAAGGCCTGTATTGCCCAGATATTATACAGGATCTTGTTTGCAGGAAGCTAGCATGCTCTCTCCGTCTTTAAATGGCCGAGCCTGCTCACCAGAGGATGCTTTCATTAAGCACAGTACAGACTATCCACACATTGTTTGCTCAAAAGCATATAAAGAAACTAAGCTAAAAGACATCAGTCCAGCTAGTCGTTTCCTCACCCACCAGGGATCTTCAGGGATGAGGGGGGCATGATGAGCAGCAGTGGCCACAGACAAGTGTGATGCAACAGAACAGGGAGTTCCTGGGTCTGGAGATGTGTTCATTTTTATGTGTAATTAAATTACAGTGTTGGCCTTATTTTTCAGTTCTAGCGTGAATGATATGTGTGAGCAGCCCCCCACATACACATATATACTCACACACACACAAACACTGTATTTGTGTTTAATAACCGTAATATTAATATTTACAATCAATATTAATTGTAAATTATTGAAACAGTAGCATAAATTAACATTTACCATGTACTAATTTGATAGTAAGTATGACATTTGTTGTGACCGTTTTACCAATTCTCTATTTAATTTGAGAATTCAGTTTATTTATTCTTAGTTATTCTGCAGTCCTATTGTTTGTGTGTGTGTGTGTGTGTGTGTGTGTGTGTGTGCCCCCTATCACCACCACACAAGCATAATATTCACATTTTTAGTCATAACGTTGATATTGAAGCTAAATCCATGAAATGTTAACATTATAAGTTAGTGATTATTATAGGCTTCTAACTACTGAGTAAAGTCGTGGCGAGACAATTAACTAATCAATTATACCGTTACGATCAACATGTAAATGCACAAAATGCATAGAATCATGTTATGTGTTAACCATACAGTCTATGGTGTAACCGTACGTGTTTTTTAAGCTTTTATTTCGGTGATTAACTAACTTCCGCTTGAGACTTCCGGCATGGATTGGATAAATGGCGGCTTTTATTTTGGTGATTGACCAACTTCCGGTTGGGACTTTCGGTATGGATCGGTTAAATGGCGGCTTTTATTTTGGTGAGTAACCACAACTTCCGGTTGGGACTTCCGGTATGGATTGGATATATGGCGGCGCCCTTGTCGGCCATCTTGACTGCAGATGGGTGCCTCTCGAAAACATAAGCCCGAAAACGAAAAGAGATTTATTATTTCGTTTTGGTTTTCCCAATAATTGTTTGCTCTGTTTTGAGTTCAAAATAGGAAAATAAACTCCAATCTTCCATTTTGTGGCCAAACAGAAAAACAGAAAAACGAAATATTGACTGTTTTTTTTGTTTTTCGTTTGCCAGATTGAATAGAATAATTGAATGGACGGATGATACACGGACCCTACGGACTATCGCCAACACGGAAAAGGCTTCCTCCGTTTGTGAGGTGAGTCATCTGTGCGATGCTCCCTCACTAAGCCTCTCAGTGACTTCGTCTTGTGTTTGGAGTCGCTGTTGACCTTTTGGAAGAATACACACAACACAAGACGCTGGTCACTGTGTAACAGAATCCAGTGTTTGTAGTAAAAAAAAAAAAAAAAAAAAAAAAAACAGAAACAGAAACAGAAATTATTAACTCATCAGTGAAATTAAACCAGTAACGTGAGGAACGTGATCCGGATCGGTCCGTGTATCATCTGATCATTCAGTTTTAATCTGGCAAACGAAAACGAGTCAATATTTCGTTTTTCTGTTTGTCTGCATGCACCAAACAGTGAAAACTGTTCGTTTTCCTTTTTTCAACCCAAAACGGAAAATATAATTAACAAGAAAACCAAAACGAAATGATGAATCTAATTTACATTTTCCGTTATTGTACCATTTCCCACGGTACATATCTGCTGTGTTGCATGCGCAATGTGCCTGAAATGTGAACTGAACGTACGTATTTCTGCCTGATGAACGTTAATGATTCTGGCGTTTGTGAACGGTGTGCTCTCACAGTTTAACTTCGTTCAACACAGTGCCAGACTTCCATCGTAGTCCTGGGTAAGATTAGTAAAAGACCGAAAGTAAAACGAGTTGCACAAACCTCTCGTCCAGCGTCCTTTTTATACACAACAGCCTGATTGGGTGTTTTTCCACCACATATTAAAGCCTGTTCACGGTGTGTTTTAACCGGTTTTCACCTGGAATGCTCGATCGTCTAGGTTCTGGGTAGGATTTGTATGCGCTTCATTTAGCGGAGAATATCTCAACTGTTATAAACTAATATTACCCCATTGAACAACGTGGGATGTGTGCCAAAATCTCTACCCGGGGCCAAAGTCCTGAAAATGACCACAACAGGTGACACTATTATCACACTATTATAGATATCCTCATAAATGTATACTAGATTAATCTTCATGTTAAGAGAAATACTTTTTGTATTACACTTTGTCTAAAAAATCAAATAAAATATGCAAATGAGGCAATATCTCATTAAATATGCTTACATAAACCCTTGAAGCTACAGATTTTATGAGGTGATCACAATGAAGATGTAGTGTAAGGGTTAGAATTCTGGTTTGATATTCTTAATAGTGTTTCTGTAGATGTCCAGTGTGGATGGTGTGTGTGTGTGTGTGTGTGTGTATACAAACATTGTATACAAATACGGGACTTAATACAAGCATTTAATTAATATACAGACATGTTCTATCCAACCTGGCTATTATCATTTGAACGTTAACTTCAACAGAAAAATACAGAACGGCAGGTTTACTCCTTGTGTTGCCAGGTAAAACTTTCACAACAGAGTCCTGATATGGGGATGATGATGAGAGCTCATTCAGTGAGAGGATTTTTACAACTATTGCCTCCCTTGCATTTGTCCTACTTGCAACAACGGATAGTGGCTACCCGACAGACCATTTTACCCAACCTCTAACATAATGAAAGAAGCAAAATTACTTGTTTTACTGTCATAATATGAGTCATTTGTCCAATAACATTCTACAAGTCTAGAAGAGCGACTGCATTATTTTATCCCAACTCAAGTTAGCTGAGCGCAAAACCAAAATTAACACGAAATGTTTTTGTTCCAGCTAGCTTGCGGCTAACTTCCTTGTTGGTCGTCGGACGGCTCACAGTTACCGCCAACTGTATTTACTGTGTCCATTGCCTTTCTTCTCTTGTTAGCCTTAAAATAACGCTGGAAATTCAACTCAAGACACGAAGGTAACTGGCTAATACTGGCTGAGGCAGCCCAGAAGTTGCTCATGAAAATAAGGCGAATAATGATGATAATGACGGTAATTTTTTTGTTTTTCCATATTGGTTCTGCTCACCTAAGTCTCCAGAAGCGCCCACCAGCCCAATGAAGAGCAGAATGACAAACAGTAGCCTATGTAAATTCATCTCTGGCTGACTGATTATATGTTGCTGTATCGTCGAGCTGTACTTTCACACAGACTGGTCAGACAGAGCAAGAAAATGGCGCCGCCTAAGAGTGATGGAGGGTGTCTGTGACGAAGTGATGTCTTCCGGTATTGCCGGATCTGAAGTAATAAAGTCTACGGAGATGAGCTCAACAGAAGCGACTTAAACTAATGTGAGAGAGCCACTTAATCATACTATATATACCATTTCAGAAATACTGGACCTTGGCAAATGAAACAATAATAATAGCAGATTATCAAGAGACCAGATATCAGTGAACATTTCTGGGGTAACAATAATTTATTTATTTTAACAATAACACGGTTTAGTCCATTCTAGAGATTTTAATAATATCGACTTCCACGAGATAGAAAACTGTGTTTACTGAGTCTCTCTCCTTCTCCGTCTATCTTAGCTTTTTATTCTTCTTTGATTTCTTAGTCTTCATAGTCACACAAGTTTTGTACCGTAGCTAACGCTAGACTTTATAACCTGTACGTATTTTGTTGAATTGAGCTGTCTGTTGCTGCCCGGTTAGCTTCCTCAAACTAGCTTAGCTTATTGCTTCTTTGCCTTTCACCGCAGTCAACACAGCCTCGATAAACAAGTGTTACAATGGCCTGTGCTGACAATGCTGCAGTTGCTGATAGGGTGTCTCTACTAGAGAGACGTGTCCGTGAGCGAGAGCAGCTTCTTTCCGCTAGAAACACGGGCACAGCAGATAGTGTTAGCCCCGGGCCTGATAGCAGGCCTGCTAGCCTTAGCACTAGCTCAGTCTCATCCGCTGCGAGACATGAGTAACTGCAGGCAAAGATGGCGCTGGAGGAGGGGTGTGGTGAAACAAATGGGCATAGGAAAATCCACAAGTGGGCATGCCAAAACTCACATAATAAAAGAAGCAAAATTACTTGTTTTACTGTCATAACTTGAGTCATTGGTCCGATAACATTTGGAAAGTCTGGAAGAGCCGCACGATTACATTATTTTACCCACCTGAGTCTCCAGAGGCGCCCACCAGCCCGATGAAGAGCAGAATGTTGAGCAGTAGCTGACCTGAAGTCATAGCTGGCTAACTATGTTGCTTTACCATCTAGCTATACCTCCACACAGACTGCTCAGATGGGGCAAGAAAATTGCGCAGCTCACGAGTGATGTAGAAGCGACGTCTTCCGGTATTGCCAGATCTAATAGTAATAAAGTAATAAATACGTGTCCGTGAGCTAGAGCAGCTTCTTTTAGCTAGAAACACGGGCACTGCAAATAATGGCGGGCAAAGATGGCGTTGGAGGAGGGGCATGGGGAAACAAATGAGCGTGGGAAAACCCACAAGTGGGCATGCCAAAACGTGCATGTACCAAGCTTTGATTGGTCATTTGAAAAAACATCATGTAGATTCTTTAGCCAATGAAATTCAAACACGGGACGTTGCATGACATACTTGTCTCTCCAGTCCGCTCCAAACCAGGCAGTATATATGTGACCCATGAAGGTCTCCGGACCGACTCCCAGTGTTCATTTAGATTTTGCTCCCTTGTCAAATGTCAGATGTTTTATGCCTTTACACTCAGTTGGTGGTATGGCTTAATTGTTACAGGCACGGGATGCGGACGCACACACTTCCGGTTCGATTCCCACTTATGCCCATTGCTGACCTATCATATTAATTTCTATTTTGAAATATTAATAATTGATATGGACCGGGTGGTGTCACTCTCTGTGGCCAGGGGAGGCTGCACTATGCGCGGGCACACACGTACAGATGATCCGTGCTTGAAATCCGAACATGTCAAATAACCCTGATTTTGACTGGCTGGTTGTGCTCTTCCAAGCCCGGGGAGGAAGAGCACACCAGTCGGTCAAAATCATGGTTCTCCGACATGTTCGGATTTCAAGCGGGGATCGTCTGGATGTGCGTGCCCATGCATAGTGCAGCCTCCCCGGGCTTGGAAGAGCTTAACCAGCCAGTCAAAATCAGGGTTATCTGACATGTTCTGTATCCAAGACGACACTTGTCTTCTTGTATGCAGAGATGCTTGTAAGCACATTGGCAGCTAAGTTAAACAGCGGCATAATCATTTTATTGTTGTTATAACAGGTCAACAATATTTTTAGTAGAAAAACAGCACTACAATTTTATTCATCATAAAAATAATGAATATAATGACATTAACGGTAAGTCTGGCAATTCATAAAATAAGTCCCACAAAGGGGGAATGCTTCATGCACCTGCTTCTTCAACAAGCCTAGGACGGTCAGCAGAAGCACTCATGCCACTTTAAGCTGTGTCAGTGTCGCTCTGCTCTGTGACTGTCCATCACTGTGAAACTACGGCCACTCTAACCAGTGAGGAAGCAGAGAGAAGCTGTACACAGACACGCTGCCCTGCTGTCGCACAAAGTTCCGATACTAATAAAACGCAAAAAAGTATTGTTCTTAACGGCTGGGTACCGCGGTACCTTTCTAGTATCGGTTTACCGTGCAACACTACGAGGGTCCCAGGTGTGCTGGTGGTTTGGTTTGAGAATCCCATCTGGAGAGAGAGAGGCCCTCAGCCATGTCCACTTACCAGGAGAAACATTTCGCTCATCGATCCAGGTATTCGTTTTGACGTGGCTTGAACACTTATATCCACACGGAGATGCTGGAGCTGCGACCTGCAAACCACTGTTAGACGAGCGCTACAGAGCACAAATCGTCCAAAAGTGCATGTTGTCGGTTTCATATCTTTGTCGTGAATGTCTGTACTCTCAAACAACTCATGGGTGGAACAGTCTGTGGCATTTGTTCACGCCGAGTGGCTCGAGAGCAGTGCTGGTGAAGTTTTTCTCTGTGTCTGTTTTGCCTGAAGACAAGCAACCTGACCAGGGAGGCAAATTCATGTCGTGGATATTTGCACAGGCAATGAGGTTCATGTCGGCAGTGCCAGTGGCCCCATTGTCAATTACAGTGAGCACAATCCTCTGGTGCTTATAAATGCACAGCACAAAACAGAGGATAATGTGATGGGCATTGTTTTGGTGTGTGTGCTGCTACGTCTCCCTCCCTGTGTGTGCAGGTTAACTTGTGACACCTGTTACCATTGAGTATTTCTTTCATTACACTGCGTTTGAGTGAGAGGATAGAGGAATGTGTCATTAGAGACCCAGTGTAATTAAACATTACAGTTGCAAAGTGCAAACTTTTAACTTTTTTGTCCACAACATGGCTAGACGAGTGAATGTTTAAATTTTATCAGCCACTCAACAGATTACCATTGTTATTCTGTCTGGTGAGTGCAGCATACAGTACCAGCCACTTGCATGATTTACCAGCATCTGAATGGTGTTAATTTTTTGTCCAGCAGATGTAGCTAACAATAACTGAGATTGGATGATTAGTTATTATTGCAATACTAATAAGATTTACAAGATTACAAGATTACTTTATTTGTCACATACAGAAGTCACAGAGTAACATGCAGTGAAAAGTCTCCTGGTTACTCCTAAACTGGCCTTATAAATAGAATAAATAAAAATGCAATAAATATATTATAAATATATATAAATATGAATCAATCAAACTAATATGATGTAAGTGATATAATAAATATAATCTAAATAATTTAATCAAAAATTAAAATATGTGCAAGGCTGTGTGTATGTGTGTGTGTCAGACTGAGCCCTGGTGGGAAGTGGTCAAATTGAGTTCTGGTTCAGGACTCTAATGGCCTGAGGAAATAGCAATATTTTCCTGTTACTCTGAGTTAGTCTATGTCTCTTTTTAGCAATTCTCTCTATAATCAGAAATGAAAGATTGATATATAGCCTGCATCATTAGTTTAGATCTAGTTCTTCTCTCAGAAACATGTGGTTCCTGATGTGTTTTACTACACATAAAAATGTTAGCTATATCATCCAGATCGTGTTACTATAATTCACAGCCTAATTTATACATGCTGTTCAGCTACAGGTTTTCTGAATTCAACAGAGCGAAAAAGTGGCCAGTGGCAGTGCAGAGGGACAGAGCAGCCTTGACGCTTTCTTAACAAAACCAGACGTGCAGATACACAGCCAGGGCCATCCCAGGCTGTATACCCAGAGGAAAATGTTACTGCTCAAATCTTGCTCCTTTATGGCTATGGAGCCATAAAGGAGCCCAATGAAAGCTCTCATTTCAGTCTCGTTGTCGTCTTTTTTGGTCTCAAACATTTCTCATTTGTTTCTCCTAAAATTCCTTAGGAGCAATAGGTGAGACTTGAGACTTTACCACTTAAACCTTGCTCCTTTCCAGCACTGGGGAGACATTCTGAAACTTCATTGAGAGCTTGATGAGATCTCCTTTGAAACTTACAGGGAGCCCAAGTTGAGATTTTCTGCAACTGTTTCTCAGGAGAAACAATTGAGAAACAGGAGAAATCAGCCACAGCCTCACTTTGCAAAAAAAGACTTGTGAACATCTCTGTGTCCTTCCAGTGGATGGAATTGAGGAAATGTCCACCTGTTACTTTCTGCAACACGTTTTTGGTTGACCAACACATGTTTAAAACTACTTGGTTTCCTGAAGCCATTCCATGTGTAAGATCATGGCAACAACTGTTGTGAAAGTGCTGGTGAAGTTTGTCTCTGTGTCTGATTTGCCTTAAGACATGCAACCTGACCAGGGAGGCAAATTCATGACGTGGATGGATATTTGCACAGGTGGCACAGGTGTGCTGGGCATTGTTTTTTTTTGGTGTGTGTTCTGCTGCGTCTCCCTCGCTCTGTTTTGTTTCTCACAGCACCCTCCTCCCTCTCTACCTGAACACACCTGAGTGTAATCGGAGCTCTAGTGCAGTGGGGGAGGGGATAAAATGGCGGCAGCAGCACACCTGTGAGAAGGGTTCTCTTCTCACCTTTTTGCTCTGTTGTTCCACACAGGTTTGGGTTAAAACCTCCATGCACTTAACATGCTGGGGTTGTGGTATTCCTTTTTGGGCTGAAGGTTGCTGGTGGTTCAGTTAATCATCTCTTTTTTGGTTTTCCTTCACGTAGTTTAGGGGGAGGTGCAGGAACGACGGCTCACTGATCTTCTAATTTTTCTTTTTGGCTGGGAACTTTGGCCCTCTTTTGTTTCTTCTTGGTTAGACTTTTGAGAATTATTTAATAAAGCTTGCTTAATGGTTTACATTGTGTGTGTTGCGTCCTTAATATGTTTCACCCTCCAACCCCCTTTGAGCCGACGCCCCTAGCCAAGCCTAAAAAAGGGCAGCTAACTCACACAGCTCGCTACGAGTTAAAGGCCTCAGTTTGTGGTTGACGTGGTGAACAAGACCAACAGAGCAGAGCTGGTTGTCACAGCAACGTTGGTAGAGAGCAGGAAGTGAAACGAAGCCATGCAAGACTGAGAAAAAAAAGAGAAAAAGTGGAATTAAATTCTTGACTGACTTCAGACTTTCTCTGCTCTGGTTTTCCTGCAGCTAGAGCTGATGTTAAAAAGAGAGCGTCTGATCAATACTGAAGAAGAAGAAGAAGAAGAAGAAGAAGAGCATGTTTGCTGCCCAATATGAATGGAAAGAAGCTGATATTCTTATTTCTTTATTTATCTTCTTTAAGCATCTCTTTGCCAGTATGGCACGATGCCTACATGCTTTAATGAACATTTTAAATAATGAACCAGCCACAAACATTCTGGTTCTCAAATCTGATGAGTCGTTTGTTTAAACATACAGAAAGATGGCGGACACATTGTTAATATGCTTGATGCTGTGTACGAAAAATTATCTACATTTCTTATTCCACTGTAACGACGTTCAACAGTTATACTGTGTTGAGATGTTTTGACTTCTGGGCTGAAGTCTGCAATAAAATAACTTTTTAACACATTTTATATGGTCACAGTCAGGAACATCTTGAGCGGAAGTTCGTCTGGTCATTAGCAAAATGGAAATACTTTCTAAATGGTAAAAAAAAATATTGTGTCGTTCATTTATAAACATTATTTGGATCGTATTAGTAAAATTACTAACTTGTAATTATCAATTCAGGGTTTATTAATATTGCTTATTATGAGGTGTAACTCATGTCATTAAGTTCTTCTCAGCAAAGATATAAGTTTAATAAATGTAAGTCAAATGTGTAACTTACCACCTTCTGTGGGAATTTG
Source organism: Diplodus puntazzo (assembly GCA_963678695.2). Taxonomy (NCBI): domain Eukaryota; kingdom Metazoa; phylum Chordata; class Actinopteri; order Spariformes; family Sparidae; genus Diplodus; species Diplodus puntazzo. Next base: position 25,098,039 of record OZ023170.1, read on the forward strand.
TGTCCAGTTTTCATCTGTGTGCTGCACTGATATTATTTCCTAAGTGATTATTGGTCCTGTTCAAACACACATGTCTAAAACAATGCTGGTTCTGAACATAACTGCATTCATATTCAGATCCCATAAAGACAAGGAGTGTATGTTTTTATATCAATTAAAAAATAAATAAGGTACACGTTGCAATTCGTTATCTATTTCACAAACTCTCTTTGGAGTCCTCATTCACAATCTGTCATGTGCACTGAATTCCCAGCATGGAAAAATCTCCTCAGGCAGTGAATGCAGCTGTTTCGTTTCCTCGAAAGCAGCCACACTTCACAGTTTGCACACAATAAGTGCTGGAAACAGAAAGTAAACAGCACAACTGTTGCACTCCATCTTGAGCACAACAAGGTCATTTTGTTATATTTACAAATAGTTTGA
>OZ023170.1:25098561-25280191 GCA_963678695.2 Diplodus puntazzo
CTGATTCCTTAATAGTTCGGTCATCTTCTCACTGGATTTCTAATTTGAGCATTACAATTTGTCTGTCCATCTTTGCATGGATGCTGATTGTTTGCATAGTGAAATGTAAGTCACATCACAATTTTCATATCATCTTACTGTTATTCTGTGTACTGTACTGAACCCAACTAAGGACTAACAACCAGAACTGAATACAGTGGCACTTCACTCCTTTGATAGGACGAGGCTTTCTGTCTTCAGTCTGCAAGCCTTTCGTACAGATAAAATATTGAATTTATAAGTGTAAAATCATGTAGGTAAAATTCAAACCAGAATGGTAAATATGAAATGTGGTCGAGGTGGTGCAGAGGTTTAAGCAGGCATGCAACACCAGAGACCATAACTGTCACTCATGTAAAGAAAGTTTATGTCTTTTCTCTTTCATTTTATTTTAAAACAAAATCAACTCGAGCATCATTTGTTTCCTTGTTTCACATGTTTCTGTTCTCAGAAAGATCACATCAATAAAGCTCAGTTTAACAGACTCTTCCTCTGTTGGCCCTCAGGCTTGAAGAGGAAGTAAACTGTAATGCAGAACAGAACTGTGCCCCAGAAGGAGGGGAGGATCCAGGAAATGACCAAACTGATCTGATGATGTCTACATTTGGATCGCCTGTGCCTCATTGCAAAGGTTTGACCCCTGACGAATTTAGAACAATGACTGTCATCAGTCCATCCTCCACCACATGGCTGATGGTGGATATCTGCTGCATAGGCAGGACAGGACACAAGTTACTACAGATGGACACACTAACTCTCAGGCCTCATTTCAACACATAGTTGTGAGCAGCCTGAAGATCACTAAGTTAGTTGTTCTTACACCTGTCACAGACTTCTCAGTTTCATTCTTAAGTCAAGCTTCAGTTACTTGTGATCTGGCTCAGACTGGGCTTTTGTGAAACTCTTCAGTATGAAACAAAGTGCAATAAACTCTGAGTAATCTGTTGAACCAGTAGGAGGTGTGTGTTTTTTCTTCTCTGCTGAGTTTTGCATTTGCTGTGTCACATCCTGCTGATATGTCCTCATTTCCTGCCACATGGAAGAAAGACAACTTCATGCTGATTTCAACAAGTCTGAGCTGAATTCATCAAACTACAGGTAAGAGTTTCTTCTTAAAGTCAAACTACTATGTTCAATGTTGGATGTGTCATAATCTCATATTGTTTGACTGTTAAATCACATTTGTGTCAAAGTGTGCCTGTATTTTTATACCTTTGCATGTTCTTACTCAAACCTTTGAGAGGAAACACTGAACTCCAATTTTTACAGTTGAAACTATCTTTAAAAACATAAGTTTAGAGTTTTGTTTATTCATCTTAATACAAACCCACACTTTCTGAAGAGTAATTGGTCTGTATAATTGTTATTAATGAACTAATGGCTTACCACATTAAAGATGGGAGTATATTAGCCATGATAGAGAGTTAGCCACTGCCCGGTTGGTTAGTGAACTGCCCAGATGTTACCAATAGTAATGAACTGACAGATGAACGCCTCCAGACTACGAATTATGCGTGTGGATTCTGCTCTCAGGATCACATGTTAAGCAACATCCTGAAACCAAAGGGGGGATTTTGAGACTCACAGATGAGTCAGTCTCGATTGTAGAAAACAAAGTGAAAAAAACTCAGAGCCAACTGTAGACCCACAAGCAAGTGTGTTTCATGCCACGAGGAACATGGCGACTTCATGTTAATTTTATCAAATCCAGGTATCACGAGACTGTCTGTTTGAGGCGGGAAGTCAGACGGTGTAAAATCGTGTAAAGATAAATCTTTGACGGTTTGGTCCTGAGTTCTAAGTTCAGTTATTTCCTGTCATAATTTGGAGGTTTTATGCTGACGTGTCATGTTCTGCGTTACAACCCAGCGCGCCAAGGGAAAATGGAAGCGACACGGGAAGCACGTGGTCTTCGTTCAAGTAAAGTTACTTATAGGACAGGGTTTCAAAAGCGGTTGCAGATAAGAGGAGTGACTCAAAACTCTGACAGAAAGGGTCAACGGCTGCTGTCACATCACAGAACTAACTATAACCACAAGAGGACTCTTCACAAAACGAGCTGACAATCTTTAAATAATCAATCTACACGACAAATGTACTGACTGTGATGGTGCAATGACTGTCATCAATTCTTTAATCAATACCTGTTCAAGCCACAATTAGTCAGAGGTCAAATTGCATTAATAGTAGCATTACTACAAGTTCAGAAGTTACACTAAATGGCATAATGTGCGTGCACACACAAAGGCTTGCCAGAAGTGAGTCAGCTAATTTACCTAGCTGAGCTGGGCTTCTTCTTCTCTCAGACTGAGTGACTCTCCGCCAATCAGGCTCCAGAGGGTGGAGAGCAGGTTGGAGGCGGTGTGGTTGCAGCCGAAGAGCCAGCCAGAGGCCGGGGACAGCACGTCTAGTTAACATACAGTGATCAGTCACTCAGAATAAAGGGAAAGGCGTCCTGGCTGTATGTGGTTTCAGGTCTTGATTGCCTTCATAGTTTCACCTGTTCCACAGTAGTCTGTCCTACCAATGATTTTTAAATGTGTTTTAGTTCTCCAGTGTTGTTGAGTCTTGCATTTGGGTCCTTTTTTGGTTAAACTTGATTTTTGATTTGCATCCACTTTGTTTTTAAATTTCAGAACTCCAGGACACTCCAATGACAACACACAGTAAGGAAGTGTCCTTCAGCGTCCTCAGTGTTTTGATGGTCCATCTCGCTATCATTTTTCTAATGATGTCTTTTGGAGGTAATTTCCAGGCCCAACACATTAGTATGAGCAGACCTGGCAATACGATCAGTTTGAAATAAGAAATATATGATTATTGTTTCAGTGAAACCAGAGCAGAATCTGATAAGACTTCATGTGTGTAGTCCACTAGAACTGACTCTCCCCTTTGATTAATCTTTATTAGATGATTTCTTGCTATTGATTTATTCTGATGAATTATAACTGTATTGCTGTTTCTTGCTTGTTTTTGTGTTTTTCTCACAGGAAAGTCAGAGTTGATTTGTACACATCAAGCTGTGGCTCTGGTTGGTGAGGACATTCTTCTTCCATGCCACCTTGAACCTGCAGTCAGTGCCAATTATGAGACAGTGGTGTGGACCAGACCTGATCTGATTCCAGAGTACATCCATTATCATCAAGACGGACGTCTGCTGTTTGAGAAACAAAACCCATCTTATTCTTTACGCACAAGACTGTTTATGGATGAACTGCCGAGAGGAAACGTCTCCATGAAAATATTTAAAGTGAAAATCTCTGATGCTGGAAGATACTTTTGCAAACTTCCGTCAATGAAAGAGGATTCCTCCATCCAACTCATTGTTGGTGAGTCAAACTCTGATTGAGTTGATATTTTGGCTTGATCTGAACCCAGTTTGAAATTCCTCTTCTCCTCTCCTCAGGTTCTGTCTCCTCACCCTTCATAGAGGTTGTGTCTAATAACAGTGAACATGTAGTTCTACAGTGTAACTCTACAGGCTGGTATCCAGAACCTGAGGTGTTCTGGCTGGACGGTGAGGGAAACCTCCTCTCTGCTGGACCTACAGAGACAGTCAGAGGTCCTGATGACCTCTATACTGTCAGCAGCAGAGTGACTGTGGAGAAGAGACACAGCAACAGCTTCACCTGTAGAGTCCAACAGAACAGCACCAACCAGACCAGAGAGACACAGATACATGTTCCAGGTACTAACTTTACTGTAATAAATGAGCAAAATAAACCCACAAAATGTAAAGAACGGAAAAGATATCTCTTTTAAAACTTACCAGAACAGTTTTAGTTCATCTTTCCACTAAATAATCCTCATTTCACAGAGTAAGATGTGAAAATGTTCCAGCTCTACCGTAGTTTTCACCCACTGCTGGTTTCCGACTCTGTTTCTCCTCCGAGTCATAGTCCTGGTCCGAGTCCCTGTAAATCGCCTCCATACTGTATCCCCTGTCTTCAAACTGACCTCTGTCGGTTTTGGAGGCCAAGTTAATCTGGTAACCACAAAGCTGCATCCAAGTATAGCTAGTATAGAGCAGCAGTTGTCAGAAGCTCTGCTGAAACTCTGCCCCTTATATTTTTGGAACTACCTTTGATTTCTGGTCATATTTTACCAATCATACCTCAAACGGTTGAGGTTGTTTATAAAATGTCGAGCTGTTCTGTGTTGTATCATTTCAGCTGATTTCTTCAAGGATCAGTCCTCTGCTCATAAGATTTGGATTCTTTCTGTGAGTGGTGCTTTGATCATCATCTTTATCACCGTATGGATAAAGAAATGTAAGTCACACATTCATTTTCCTTTCGTCGGCTGGACCACTCAGAAACTACTGAACTCCACCAAACTTGGACAGAGGGGTCACACTCCAGAAGAGACACCATTAACTGTGCCACAAATCTGGATAAAGGGACAGATCCAGGATTTTGTTTTCTCACTTCATTCAACATTGACAGATGGGGCATTTTTTCAGCATCTTTGTTTATTAGTTCCTCATGGAACAATGCATGGATCGTGATATGCAAAAGCAGGTTCATGGAGCTCCTCAGGGATCTGTTTTTGGCCCTTTGCTCTGCTCTTTATATATTGCATATGTTGGTCAAATTATTTGCAATTAGGGAAAACATTTTCACCGATTCACTGATGATACTCAGCTGTACTCATATTAAAAGTTCAGAAGCCGTCTTGTCAGTGAATAAATGGCAGATCCTGCCGCTGAATTATTTGATTGTTTCAACCTGTCTCACCCGTTAGTATAAAATTTTTTGGGTGGGTCTGTCTCAATGTCAATTGATTAACTTCAGTATTTCAAACTCATGTTTGTCCTGCTGACAAGAAAACAGTTAATGTCATATAAAAATTGCATTTCTCTAACTTCTGTTTTTATTTGTTTCCCTCAAGCTCGCTATGTAAGCCGCTCTTTTCCCCTTCCTTCTCTCTAGCTTTTTCCTCTTCCTCCCCTTTTTTCATTCAGGCTCCTCTCTGGTGGAAAATCGGAAACCCAGCAACCTCTCTGGATCTCTGGACCAAACGGGCCAACCTCGCTCATGGATCATTATCAACTTCTGTTTTATAATCTTCTTGTATCAGTATAGATATATTTACATCCTGATCATTTTGTACTGATTATCTTGTATGTCCTGTCTTTTTCTAGGTCACCACGGCCAACTGGACCTTGTGTGGCTTGGACACCATTTGGCGACGCCTGTTTTATATAATTCACCTACAGCAGTGACTCTCTCTCTCTCTGAGCGTTGGAGTGAGTGTGCTGTGAGAGTGAGCGGAGCGATCGGTCAGCTGTTTAGCAATTTATGAATGAATGGAAAACCATTTTTATGGTTTACAGTGTACGTGTGTTACAAGTTTGTAGGTGTGTGTGTGTGTGTGTGTGTTTTCGGGTTGGTGCAGTCGACCAGCAGCTGGCCTGCGTGCTAACGCCGTACAATGGAGCTGGCTAAGCTCATGAGGAAACACGGCATTAAGATGTCTGTGCCCTTGTCAGTGTCAATGGAGGAGTGCAGCCTGGCAGGATGAACGGGGCTGTGGTCATTTTTGTGGACACAATAGAAAAGGCTAACGCAGTAGTGGAGAGCGGCGTCACGGTGAATGACGCTTTCGTTTCCGTGGTGCCGCTCGCCACCAAAGAAGGTGACTTTGTAAAATGTCCCTCCCTTCATAAGAGATGAGACGCTGATGAAAGTCGGCATGTAAGTCTCCATTCCTACAGCATGTGGTGTCTCATCGGAGAAATGTCCTCATGATCCTGAATAACAAGGACCAAGACCTGAGCCTGGCGTTCAGGATCAGAGTGGAGGACTTTGATTATATAATTTTTGTCTCTTCTGACAGCACCAAGTGTTTTGGGTGTGGAGGGGAGGGACATTTGATCAGGGCCTGTTCCGTGAAAGATACCAGCAGGACAAAGGACGGTCAGAAGAAAAGACAGGTGGAAGTGGAAGCGCAGAAGGAGGCAGTGGAGGAGCAACAGAGAAAACAGGAGGAGGTACAGGAAGAGGTAGGTGAGGCACAGGGGAGACAGGTGGAGGTGGAGGTGCAGGAGGAGGTAAGTGAGGGACAGGGGAGACAGGTGGAGGTACAGGTGGAGGTGCAGGAGGAGGTTAGTGAGGAACAGGGGAGACAGGTGGAGTACACCTGGGCTCACTCTAGAGGGATTAGATTAGACCGGTTTTATTGTTTTAAGGTGGAACAGGGGAGACAGGTGGAGGTGCAGGAGGAGGTAAGTGAGAAACAGGGGAGACAGGTGGAGGTACAGGGGGAGGTGCAGGAGGACGTAAGTGAGAAACAGGGAAGACAGGTGGAGGTAAGTGAGGAACAGGTGAGACAGGTGGAGGTACAGGAAGAGGTAAGTGAGGAACAGGGGAGACAGGTGGAGGTGGAGGTAAGTGAGGAACAGGGGAGACAGGTGGAGGTACAGGTGGAGGTAAGTGAGGAACAGGGGAGACAGGTGGAGGTACAGGAAGAGGTAAGTGAGGAACAGGGGAGACAGGTGGAGGTACAGGTGGAGGTGGAGGTGCAGGAGGAGGTAAGTGAGAAACAGGGGAGACAGGTGGAGGTGGAGGTACAGGATGAGGTAAGTGAGGAACAAGGGAGACAGGTGGAGGTACAGGTGGAGGTGGAGGTGCAGGAGGAGGTAAGTGAGGAACAAGGGAGACAGGTGGAGGTACAGGTGGAGGTGCAGGAGGAGGTAAGTAAGGAACAGGGGAGACAGGTGGAAGTACAGGTGGAGGTGGAGGTGCAGGAGGAGGTAAGTGAGGAACAGGGGAGACAGGTGGAGGTGCAGGAGGAGGTAAGTGAGAAACAGGGGAGACAGGTGGAGGTGGAGGTACAGGAAGAGGTAAGTGAGGAACAGGGCAGACGGGTGGAGGTACAGGTGGAGGTGCAGGAGGAGGTAAGTGAGGAACAGGGGAGACAGGTGGAGGTGGAGGTACAGGTTGAGGTGGAGGTACATGAAGACGTAAGTGAGGAACAGGGGAGACAGTTGGAGGTGGAGGTGCAGGAGGAGGTAAGTGAGGAACAGGGGAGACAGGTGGAGGTGGAAGTATAGGTGGAGGTGGAGGTGCAGGAGGAGGTAAGTGAGGAAAAGGGGAGACAGGTGGAGGTGGAGGTACAGGTGGAGGTGGAGGTACATGAAGAGGTAAGTGAGGAACAGGGGAGACAGGTGGAGGTGGAGGTGCAGGAGGAGGTAAGTGAGGAACAGGGGAGACAGGTGGAGGTGGAAGTATAGGTGGAGGTGGAGGTACATGAAGAGGTAAGTGAGGAACAGGGGAGACAGGTGGAGGTGGAGGTACAGGTGGAGGTGGAGGTACATGAAGAGGTAAGTGAGGAACAGGGGAGACAGGTGGAGGTGGAGGTGCAGGAGGAGGTAAGTGAGGAACAGGGGAGACAGGTGGAGGTACAGGTGGAGGTGGAGGTGCAGGAGGAGGTAAGTGAGGAACAGGGGAGACAGGTGGAGGTACAGGTGGAGGAGGAGGTGCAGGAGGAGGTAAGTGAGAAACAGGGGAGACAGGTGGAGATGCAGGAGGAGGTAAGTAAGAAACAGGGGAAACAGGTGGAGGTGGAGGTGGAGGTGCGGGAGGAGGTAAGTGAGAAACAGGGGAGACAGGTGGAGATGCAGGAGGAGGTAAGTAAGAAACAGGGGAAACAGGTGGAGGTGGAGGTGGAGGTGCGGGAGGAGGTAAGTGAGAAACAGGGGAGACAGGTGGAGTACACCTGGGCTCACTCTAGAGGGATTAGATTAGACCGGTTTTATTGTTTTAAGCACCATCTTAGCATTTTTAGGAAGTGTGGAATTACACCTGTTGGTTTTACTGATCACTCTGTTGCATTTTGTAATATTTTGATCGCTAACTCGAAACCTAAGAGTGCATATTGGCATTTTAACACCAATATGTTGTCAGATGCCCATTTTAAAGATGTTTTTAGGTATTTCTGGAAAGGTTTTAGAATGAGGCAAAACGATTTTATTTCTTTAAGACAGTGGTGGGATCACGGGAAGAGTGAGATAAGGCAGCTCTGTCAGCAGTATACTTTCAACGTCACAGGAACATCACCAGATCTATGAAAGATCTAGAGATCGAGATTGTGGAAATTCAGAGCCTAGTAGAATCCACTGGAAATCAAGATCATATTAAAGATCTGCTTTAAAAGATCTACTAGGCACAAAGGCTCAGGGGGCACTGGTCCGGTCCAGATATCGCGCTGCGGCACTAATGGACGCTCCGTCCAAATTCTTCTTCGGCCTGGAGAAGAAAAACGGACAGAGAAGAAGCATCCCTGTGCTGCGTTCAACCTCCGGAGCAGAACTGACTGAGCCTGGAGAGATCTGGAGCCATGAGCGACGTGGAAAGAGAGCGGGTTGAGAAATACCGGTTCAAAAATAAGCGGGCAAGCTCGTCGTCTTTTTTCCCCCTGAGCGTCTAGCACGAATGACACGAATAGTCCAAAATGATCAAGCGGCGCGATAGAAGCGTCTGAAGCGATTGTACATGTCTATCGCGTTTGGTCTGAACGCCCCTTTAACGAGTGAAGTCAGCTGAAATCCGCCAAAGCTGTGCAACCAAATATCATGTGGACAACCTGACTCTTGTGAAAACGTCCACGAAACTGTACGAAGTTCCAGGGGCGCCGCCAGGGATTTTGGGCCCCATGAAAAAAAAATCTAGTTGGGCCCTTGTATAGGTTGCCCATGTCTCAAAGGGCCCCCTGTCAGTGCCGGGCCCTTGGAATCGTATTTCCCATTTTTCCCCTGTTAAGAGTTTTTTTCTCAACATGGCAAGTTTTTCCTCACTCGGGTGGAGGGTCTGAGGACTGAGGATTTGTTCACTGTACAGTGAAAGTATGCTTAATTAATTGTAATATTTATTTTCCACACATGTATGTATTGAAGCACAATTTTAAAGTGTTTTGATGTTGTTCAAAATGATTTTTAATCATTTTTTATGCAACCTTATGCCTGCATTGCAACTCTTGGACTATTTGTGTCACAGGTAATTTGCCGGCAAGGCAGGTTCATTCAAATTGTATCCAATCAACCGCTACTGTTTATGCTCAAGCTGGAATGGTTGCTGATTGCTGAACCGGCTGGTTTGGTTCAACGCTGAGATTAATAAAGGTAAGTACAATTGTAAATCTGGTATGTGTAACCTTAGTGTTTAATGTGGGAATTCGTCGGTGATTAAGTAACGTTAAGTTTGTGTAGCTAAAGTTAAGGAGATGGCCGGGGAGTTGAGCTAACGATACCAGCTGTACATAACATTAGGGCTCAACAGTGCCAGCATTTAACTCGCACATAAATAAACTAATGTAATGTCAATAGTAACTGTTCATCTGTTTCGTTTCTAAAAGTTCATATTTTAATGGCACAGGGGCTTTCTGATTTAAAAAGTATAACTGGTTGAAAACTGTCTGCCACACTTAATATTTTTTTTTTCCCTGTGACGCCTTATATTTTTCTGTATATGGCCCACAACCAAAAAAGTTTGGTCATCCATCGTGGTGTATGGTGTACAATGGATGCACAAGTGTTAGGATAACATCACAAAATGTAGGTTAATATCTATGTTAAGATAGCCTTGCTTCAGCTTAAGGAAAGATGTTTTATGACTTGACAAAGTAGCCTAACTGAACATTATGCATGTACTTATTTCCTCAGGGACAGACAGTGTACACCTAGGGAAAGAGTAGAATAAGAACAATGAAAAGGTCTCAAAATATTGAGACTTTCTTCATTGTGAAGAAGAAATAGACAGGAGCTGCAGGAGACAGTAATGGAGAAATGTGTGTCAGGGATGAGCATGAGCAGCAGTCATCACTATCCACTGATTTATCAGCAAATCAAGGTATGTATAAGTATGCAGAGACCATACAGGGAGGTTAAGACTAGTGCAGCATAGCAAGTTTGTATTGAATAGGCTGTATCTCTACAAAGGCCATCACTTAAATATCAAGGAATGCTGCAGGATTTCTTTTGACTTCAGCTAATTTGAATGAGTATTAAATGTTAAGTTGTATACTTGAAGACAGTAACTGAGATGTTGTTTCCTAGAAACTTTGCATAGTGATGAACCTGGAGACGAGGATGAAGGCCCATCATCTTCAATACAGCATTCCGCAGGTAATTAATCATAAAGCAGTTAAATATATAGTGCTAAATGTGTGCTTAAACATAATAAGAGACAAAAAGATTAAAGATGTGCCTTATTTTTTATGTGTTAATGGAATATGTCTTTGTGTGGTCAGAGATTCCCTCCGGTGAGGCTGATGACCAGTCAGATCATCAAGATGTGGACCCACAGGAGTCTGTAGGTGCAAGTTGCAGTGGCAGTGACACAGGAGAGGCTCCACATTTCTCACTCCCTACACCGTCCCAATCACCAGGTATTTAACTTCTAGTTGTGCTTTAAGATTAAGGAAAGCTTCCACAAAAAAAGTAGTTCAGTGCATTAATTAATGGGAGACCCAGGATTAGCTCACAACATTGTCCATTTGGAATTCAACATTATTGTATCATATATTGGTTGTTATAAATAAACACAGTCATAATAAAATGATTCCTTTTTCCCCAGACATATCCCGGTGCCCTGCAGATGGACCAACATGGCCATACCTGAGGGTATGTCCAAGGACTGTGCAGGCGGGAGGAAGAGGTCATTAACAGCTCGTGGTACATGCATTTCGCTCACAAAGTCAGTTCCACTTTTAAAGGTTGTTCTTTTCTTGTATGCCATACTGTTGTATGTGTAATATTCCAGTTTAAATTACACACACTGAAATCTAGATATTCTAGACATTGATATCACACAGGATTGGAGATTCTTATTTTGTAAAATTTCTGTATGCCATACTGGTCAATGTTTAATAGTATGTTGTTTACAACTCACATACTGAATACTTAGAAAAGGCATTAATGTCACGTAAGATTTTGTTTTTTTTTATTTCGTGTGAGTGTACAAATATATGAATGGATGTATATTTTTACAGCTCCCAAACATTTTCAAATGATGCCATACTGTGAAATCATTCAATTTAGCATTATTTTGTGTAAATAGTCATATTATTTATATTGTAGTCTGCTGGTTATTATTACCATCACCTAAAATCAGGGACTGTCGCAGGACATTTTTGACCTTGTCAGTACAATATGCCACCCCTCTCCAGATTGTGCCCCTATCTGCCCCCCCAAGAAAAAAATCCTTGTCTGTCCATATTTCATGTTCGTGTTTACTGAGCTAATGTTAGCAAATGTTATGATGTAAGTGTCAGGTGTCAATATTGAACTCACCAGTAATGCTGCTGTCGTCTGGAGTAGGAACAGACGAGTTATCCTCAAACCTCACAGCTACACTGTAGCATGTTCACTGTCCCATCAGATCATCCTCGAGTCTGTCGGGGTCAGAAACATTTCTGCTGTTTTGACTGAAAGTGTCACTGTTGTCTTCAGCTCACCTGTAGCCTCCTCTGCTGTAAACGATACAAACAGGAGTTCTACCTTCTCTTTGGCCTTTAAAGGTGCATTCTGTAGTTTTGGAGAGGAAGATTGAAATGTTTACAATATTAATGAGGCAACAATACAAGCTCTTTTTTTGCATGAGTGATAGAACAAGCTGTTCTCAGATGTAAATAAGGTCCCAGAACACTGTTTGAAGGTGGCAGGGTCCGCCACATATAAACACAGTAAAACAGTATAAATTGTGTTGTCCTTTAACGTCAGTTTACTCATGATTTGTTATTATTATTAAGTCTGAGTAGGCATTAACAATCAGTCAATTAAGATTGTTCTATTCTGATCAACATTTCTTCCCCAAAACTACAGAATGCTCCTTTAATGCAATGAGACTGAATGTGTTTTAACTAAAAGAATCTGTCATATAGGATTTAAACAACTTATTTCCTTTTTCTCTCCTTCTCTGCCTCCCTTCATCTGTCCTCCATCTCATTCACACACTGCAGATGTAGTGAACGTTCGTGTAAAGTCCAACTCTGCCCCCTGCTGCACAGTAACTGTCATGTCAGGAAGGAGAAACTGTGATGAATTAATCTAAAGAACAGAAGAGAAGCTGACTGATTCTATTTTCTATATCAAATCACAGTTGGAGGGAAAAGAAAATCTCCACACATGACAGAATAATGTGATCTGTGATTTTATTATCAGCTCATCTTTTTTAATCTAAATTTTAAACTATACTGAACAACTGAAAGGTGAATAACTTTAGGTTTGTGCCAGCATGTTAAAATGTTAAAATGACTATATTAATAGTATTAGTAGTTATTAACGTGCTCCTCAGAGGATTTTGCACGTTCAACCAGACATACCACAAATGACATAAATCATACTTTTGGATACAGTGTCGGACAATTCAGATAAAAGCAACACAAGGTGCTTTAAAGGGCATAGAATGAGATTAAAAACAATAAAGAAGACACCAATAAACAAAACATTAAAGCAAGTTAATGAATAAGATAAATTAGAAGAAGCTTAAAAGAGACTAAAAGTCTTTAGTTTTGACTCTTGGGACTGAATTCGGACCTGGACCTGACGACCTCAGAGGTTCTGGATGGTTCTGAATGAAGCAGCAGATAATAAAGTGTTTTATAAAACCAACAGCAGGATGTTAAATGTTTTCTTTGACTGACAGGAACAGAACAGACTCAGCTCTGGAGTAATATTAAAGCTGAGGAAATGAATAATCCGACTGAATCAGAGAAAATATTATTCATCAGTATTCATTCACTGAAGTGCCTGTGAAAAATTTACACTTTGGATATTTAATACCACACAGCCTCACAGAAGTCATTTTCATCTAGTTACAGTTTTGTTGCTGTTATCATCTAGAGAAATCACATTTGGCGATATCAATAAATAAATTGATATAGATAAATACATACATTCATAAAAAAAAATACCTTTGATCCTTAAAAATCCAGCGCGTTCTGATTTAAATTCTAACTGAGTTCCATATGAGCGGCGGAAGTGACGTCACGTCCCCCCTCCTCTCTGCGGGGCTGTCAGACTTTGTCCCTGTGGCTGTGGAGACTGTCAGGAAATACAAACAGGTATGCGCACGTTTTATTCATGAATCGATGTGTTTCAGGTGCTTGTCTTTCTCTTTACATCACACACAGGCTCATTTAGATGTACATACTTTCAAAATAAGAGACAAAATCACACACAGGAACCTGCAGGTTATTTATAGGTTGTTTTTTTTTTATATCAGTGAACGTCGACTTGAACTGTCTGTTCATACAAACCACAGACAGTCAAAGTCGAGACATCAGGACTGAGAAATATCGTTTGTATGGACTTATGAAGTCCGTTTCAGTGGACCAAAACACGTTTTATTTACATTATCAGCTCCGTCATGATCGAAAGTGAAAGTAAAGTGAGACTGAGTGTGAAGACGCAGTGAAGGACTCTGAGTGAGCTCTGTCTCTTATCTAACTGTACAAGTGTTGGACAGTAAAGTCAAAGTCACGTTTGGATTCACACACCAGCCTCGTTACAGTTGAATTCACCTGCTGACATGAAGGTGACATGTGAGTGAACGAGCAGCAGAGGGCGCTGCAGGTCAGCTGACACACCCTGAGGAGGGTTTTGGATATAACAGTTTTTATCAATTGCTAAAACACAATTTCTGAAACCTTGCTCCATTTTCTGAAGACATTAAACACAAATCCTCAGCTTCAAGCACTATTTACAAAACCTCTGACTCCTCCTGCAAAATGAAACTTTCGCCTCAAAACAGATTTACCTGTGCTCAAAACCAAACACTGCTCTCATATCATAAACAAAGTGATCAAAATGATATACACTCTCAAGCAGTCAGTAAACAATACACAAAAAAATAGAAAACACGTTGTTCAAAACATATAGTTCTCAGGGAGAAATACATTTTTAATCTCAAAACAAATTTCATATTTTTCCGTCATTGTCTTTTGATGAATGAAAACATGTTCTATCATAGTAGCTCAAAATTGATCAGAAATTATACTCTTTGCATTTTTTTTGTTCCTCCTCCTCCTTGTACCCCTATTTTTACAGCACTGTACTCTGCATCTCACAAACTTGTCCTTTGTCCTTGTCCTGTAACCAGTCAAAATCTATTGAGCAGTCAATACTGTAAACAAATGGAAAGCACAATGTTCAGGGCCAGACAATGTGTTTGTTGTACAGTATACAGCCTACAATGCACTGTACTACAGTATACAGTACTTTGGGCTGGGTCAGGCCAGAGCACTTCGTCGACATCACAAGCAATATTTTCCCTCCTGAGGCAACGGGGAAAGAAGCCTCTTGTGTGCCGTATCAGCCCTGACATGGTTCCTCACCTGTATCACCACAGGCTGAATCCATGGCTTGCAGAAGATTTACCTGTTTGCTCTCTGAACTGGCTTATATTGGTTGTGTCACATGATATGAAACAAGTGAAATAAATTTTGAGTGATTGTGTTCAATCAATGACATGTGTTCACTTTTTGTATTTGATTGTTGCCACTTGTGTTTACCAGTATGGATGACATGTGCATTAGAGTGCAGAATGTGTTTAGAGTTCTGCTGAAAAGTCTAAGTGAGATCTGCAAATTGTGCTTTACCACGTGAAATGGTTTAAGGTATTGACAACAGTCTGCACAATTAGCTAAATGAGTTCAGTGTTTAGTGTTTTAGCAACTGAGAAAAACTGTAATATCATATTTGATGATTGTGATGTGAAAACAGCAGTTGAACATTTAGTTTGCATATCTGAGGCTTTTTAAAAATATATTAGCAGACAAATTAAAAAGGTTTGATAATATTAGACTCCTGTGTTGTTTATAATAAACAATACACTTTATTAGAGCACTTTTATGAATATAGTTTACAAAGTGTTTTGACAATCTAGCAAAAGCAGGAAATTCAGGAAGAAGATATTACAGAGTAAACAGTCAGCAATGAAGACTAACACAAGGCAGAGTCGTCAGAGGTGAAGTTAGAACAAGAAGGCAGAACAGAAAATGTAAAAACACGAAAACTCAATATGATTAATTACAAGTAACAGGAATAACAGTCATACAACAGGAATGATCAGAGAAAAGGGAAAAGAGAACCCACAAAAATAGAAATAAATAAAAGAATAAAATCCGTGAAGACAATAAGAAGACTTTCTTATTGTTTGGAGTCCAGCACAACCTGTTGTACTGATCTGATGAATATGAACAAAAACAGAAATAATCCTGAGGACGTGTATCATGTTTCTTAGCTGAGTACACTAATATTATATTCGTGTGTTATTTAAAAGTTAAATTCATTCGTTCGTTAAATGTTTGGAGGTAGATGGGTGCAGCTCCACTGACGGCCTTGAAGGCCATGATCGTCTTGAATGTGGGATGCAACAGGAAGCCATTGGAGGTCACAGAGGAGGGAGGTCGCATGGGGGAATTCGGGTAGATTGAAAACAAGGCGCGCTGCAGCGTTCTGGATACACTGCAATGGTTTAGTCATAGAGGCTGAGAGCCTAGCCAAGAGGGAGTATACCAGGCGGAGATGACCAGCACTTAGACCAGGAGTTGCGTTGCGTCCTTCGTAAAGGAAAGACTGGATGATGGAGATGTTGTAGAGGGCAAATCTGCAGGATCGGGCCACAGCAGTGATGTTGGGGGTGCAGGACAGTCTGTCGTCCAGGATTACACCCAGGTTCCACGGAGTCGATGAAGGCGATACTGTGCAACCTCGAGAGTGACTGACAGGTCCATGCAAGGGCAGTTTGTCCCCGGGATGAAGAGGAGTTCAGTTTTGAGCTTGAGGTGATGAGCGGCTGTCCAAGCAGAGATGATGCAGACATTCAGAGATGTGCGTTGCAATGTGGGTGTTGGAGGAGGATGAGGGGAAAGAGAGGAACAGTTGGTGTCGTCTGCATAACAGTGGTAGAAGAAGCCATGTGATGTGGCTGCAGAGCCGAGTGATCTAGTGTATAGTGAAAACAACAGCGGTTCTAATACTGAGCCTTGAGGGACACCAGTTTCCAGATAGCAGGGTTTGAACAGGGAGCTGTTCCATGTGACCTTAAAGGTGCGATTTGTCAGGTATGATGTGAACCAGGTTAGAGCTGAGTCAGTAAAAAAAGTAGGAAATCATGATTCATGTGAATTAAAACTTTTCTGTGTCGTCATTCAGCTAAACTTTTGTTTTATTTCAACTTTCAGAACTCCAGGATGATTCATGTGAGACTCAGTCGGTCCCTGAATTTTCAGTTTGGTGCCCTCAGTGTCCTGGTGCTCCTCACCCTGATATGTTCATGTAGAGGTAAATTAAACATTTCTGATGTTGCCGTCTTAAACAAGTGTATTCTGCATTCACAGCAGAAATTATAATAAAAAGCCTGTTTTCTTTCCAGGTCAGCATCATGTGATCGGTCCAGCTCAGACAATAGTGGCAACAGTCGGTGAGGACGTCGTTCTGCCGAGCCTCCTGGACCCTGTCATGGATGCTTTTGGTATGACAGTGGAGTGGACGAGACCTGCCCTGGAGCCCAGTTTTGTCTATGTGTGGCGTGACGGAGTGGAACTGGAGAGTAAGAAAAATCCAGTCTACGAGGGAAGAACATCAGTGTTCACTGAGGAACTGAAGGTCGGAAACATTTCACTGAAACTCTCCAGAGTGAGAATATCTGATGAGGGACGATACAGATGCTTCATTCCAGCACTGGTCAAAGATCATGTTGTTCAGGTTGTTGTAGGTGAGAGGAGATATCTCCCTCCATTGCTGCCATCATTATAGCTACGACCACTAGAGGTCACCCCAGAACATAAATGTGACTGTCGGTTGTTCTTGTCTCACCTTTCAGGTGCTGCCTCCTCACCTGTTGTCCAGAAGACCAAAAACAGCAGCAGAGTGGTTCTACAGTGTGAGTCTACAGGCTGGTATCCAGAACCTGAGGTGTTCTGGTTGGACGGTGAGGGAAACCTCCTCTCTGCTGGACCTACAGAGACAGTCAGAGGTCCTGATGACCTCTATACTGTCAGCAGCAGAGTGACTGTGGAGAAGAGACACAGCAACAGCTTCACCTGTAGAGTCCAACAGAACCACACCAACCAGACCAGAGAGACACACATACATGTTCCAGGTAGGAAATAAAATGTTTATGAACTGTCTCTGCTTCAGATAACTGTGATTGTACCTCACACACTTCTGTTCTGTGTTTTTCCATTTCAGATGATTTCTTCGCGGGTCCGTCTGGTTCTAGTTCATCTCTTCCTGTTATCATTGGTTTGATTCTCGGCATCGTGTTTGTTCTCGTAGCTGCTGCTGCTGTTGTGTGGAAATGGAGACAAAACAAAATCAGTAAGTCTGCAACTATTTAAAATCCCATAAAGTCAATTAATTTTAGCTCTTTTTGTTTTTTTTTACTAACATCACCTGAACAATGTCATGAATGGATCCGGGGCAAATTTGTCAGAATGTGTTTGTCGGTATGATATTATGTTCTTTAGGCTCTAATAGCTGTGAACTGTACGTGGCTAGAAACACAAAACTTTGGAAATGATGAGCAAGCGCTCAACAAGAAACATGATCCCAGTCAGCAACATGGTGGCCTGTACAGGAACACAATTTTGGAAAAACGACACTGGGAAAGATTGGAAGCAAGGTTTAGGTGCATTGCTGTATCCAGGTCTAAATGATACATTCATGGCTGCCATGAACCAAAAAACTTGATGAAGACCAGAAAATGGTCATAACTCATTTTTATCACAAGAGGGCACCAAACATATTAAAAACATGTGACTGAAGTCAGCAGACAGAATGATCTGTGAACACATTAACCAAAACAAAAAACGTGTCATGTGAACTCTGTTGGTTGTTTGTGATCACAGGGAACAAGAAGCAGCGCGAGGATGAAGAAGGAGGAAACAGTCCAGAACTGAAGCCCCTGATGGGAGGAGAGACAGACGGAAAACTACCAACAGAAGAGACAGAAACAGTGAACAATGTGGACGAGTTCAGAGGTGAACCAGGTCAAACTGAACCAGACGAGGAAACACTACAACAAGAAGCAAACAATGCTCAATGTGCTGATAGTGAAGGAACAGAGCTTCAGTTTACAGAAGAGGCAGGAGGACAAACAACAAGAGAGACAGAAACAGGTTTGGACCAGAGTCAAGAAGAGACAGAGACTGAAGCAGTTACTGACACACATTCTCTACATCCAGTCAGCACTGATCTGAACAACAAAGGCACTGAAACTGTGACGATGCTGGAAGAAAGACAGAAAGACAATAATCAGCAGACAGAAGAAGAAGAAGAAGAAGAAGAAGAAGAAGAAGAAGAAGAAGCAACATTAAAATGTGCAGCTGATGAAAGAGGAGCTCAGAGTTTGACTGAGGAAGACAAACATGGAGAGCAGCAGACAGCAGAAAGAGAGACACTGAGGGACGGAGAGAAGGAAAACCTGAGGAAGAAAAACCTGAAGAAGAAAAACCTGAAGAAGAAACTAAAGACAAAAGAAAGAGAACTGGAAACATTTGAGAAACAAGTTTCTAGATATGAGGGACAGATGAAGGATAAAGAGAAGCAGATAAATGAAGTCAAACAGCAGCTGGAAGAGGTGAAGAGACAGACAGAGGAGACTGAGAGGAAGATGAGGTCATTGAAGAAGAAGAACAAAGATTATAAACTTCTTTCAGTTCTGAACAGGAAGGAGGAAGAACTTCAGGGACAGCTGGAGAAGTTAGAGACACAACAGGAGGGAATAAAGAAGAAGGAAATTATTGCAAGACAAAAGAAATTAAAAGCAACAAATGAAAAGGGGGAAACAAAGGAGCTGGAGCTGCAGAATAATCAGTGATCCAGTTGATTCTTTAAACGCTCAACTGACGATGATGAATGTAAAGTGCAGTAGATGTTTAGTTGTGGACATGTGTCAGTCTGTCAGTGTGATCCTGGTCTGACTCTGACTGAACTCTGGACTGCATGTGTTGTGTTTGAGTCTGTAGTTTAATATCCATCTTGGTAAAGACAGAAACATCACAGCTGACTTCTACTTTTTATTTTTTACTGCTAATAATTGATATTGAGCCGTTTTATGCTGTTTCTATAATGTCATGTGTCATCAACTGTACTTTCAAACTCTGTCTTATTATATTCACATTATATTACATCATCACACATTAGTATGTGTGTATGTAAATAAATATACTTTATAACTCTACTACTCCTCTGTACTCTCTCAGAGCTGCTGTACATTACATGATCTTTAATGATCCACATTCACATTTGATTCTCATTTTCATGTGACATGTTGCTCCATATTTCATATCTAACGGTCCTATTAATGTTTTAATACATGTTATTAAAATGCTAATAATCAGAGAAAGCTGAACATTGTGTCTGATGATACACATGTAAATATAGGTGTCGTCTACTTTATATTGAAGTACATTTAATATCAGATTGATCAGAGAATTGAAGAGGGAGACATGTTGTGTTCAGAAATTAAACTTCTCTGCAAAAATGAATCATGAATTGTTGATTTGTCAGTGACTGAGAAGGAGTGGAAGCATTCTAACATCTTTAAATCAGGTGAAACCACATTAAACACAAGTTACCATCAGAGCAGAGTGTTTGTAGAGGTGGTCAAACATCTGGAAGAGATGTTCACACTTAACATCCCTCCTCAGAAAGTCAGACAGGATTTTTTTATTATATATTTTATCAAATTCTGCTGGTTCAAATAAAATCCTGCAGGAGTGTCCTTAAAAATATAATGAGGCTTTATATCTCACTGAGTTAGTCTGCCTGTTCGGGACAAACATATATTTTTAGCAATCAGGAGACAAACAGTACAAGAAGAAGAAGAAGAAGAAGAAGAAGAAGAATCGCTCAGATGTTTCATGACTCATCCTTGATAACATTAAAGCGTGATATCAGAAGTATCTCTCTCTCTGCTGTGATCTCCTGTGTTGAAGCTGCTCTTGTTTCTTCACATTAATCATATGACCACAGTGAACATCCTGATCATGTGTTCTTAAAGCAACACTGAGCCGTTTCTAGCAGCTGACCACAGATCAGATCCCCTCCCACCTCCCCTCCGTTCACACAGTGCAGTGAGTCCTGCAGGAGACAAACAGGTGTGGACACGTTTTTATGGTTCAGAGGTAAGATCACTTTTATCTTCACCTTTTACTCACATGATGAATGAATGGGATGTGGCATCATATCTTTTTATTTTTTACATATATATAATATATACGTCTTTGTTGACAACAAGAGTATACACAGGATTGAATACAGTTAGAGATGAGATGAGTGTATACAACATTAATACACAAACAAACAATCATATGTGATATCATATCTGTACATGCGATATTGTGCCAGTGATGATGTGATGATGTGATGATGTGAGTCACGATCGAAAGTGAAAGTGAAAGTAAAGTGAGACTGAGTGTAAAGACGCAGTGAAGGACTCTGAGTGAGCTCTGTCTCTTATCTAACTGTACAAGTGTTGGACAGTAAAGTCAAAGTCACGTTTGGATTCACACACCAGCCTCGTTCCAGTTGAATTCACCTGCTGACATGAAGGTGACATGTGAGTGAACGACCAGCAGAGGGCGCTGCAGGTCAGCTGACACACACTGAGGAGGGTTATGGATATTAATACCATACAGCTGATGATTGTGAACTCACACACCACTGCTGCATGTGGACAAACAGTAAAAATACTCTCAAAATGTCACATTTCCTTCATTTCTGTCATAGAAATACAGTCAACTAGATATACATATGGATATATATATTGTGAAACGACTAGAAACATATTTTATTTAGTATTTATTTTATTTTATTGTACTTTATTTCATTACAAATAATAATATCAGCTTAATAGTTTGAGTGAAAATTTGACTCATTGAAAATGTCAATGAATTTCAGAATAACTTCCCCCCTTTTGCTACATATATTATACATATTATATATCTGTAATATTTCATTAGGGATGTCAAATATTTGCTTTAATGACATTCACATTTTTTCCCGTATCTTTCCCATTGAAATGTATTTCTTTATGTATTATTGATTATTGTCATCATGTATCACTTTGCAAAAACCCTCAGCCCCCATTTATGTTTACAGTTGTATTTATTTAGTGATGACCATGCCTCTTGTGCTGTTGGGTTGTTTGCTCATCCTCTTTGTGTTGCAGATGCCCAGCAGGAGGTTCAGGTGTCGTTAGTTGCTGGGCAGACCTGGGCCCGTTTTCCCAGCACTACAACTCACTTGGCTCTGGGGGAGAGAGAGGACACGGGAGAAATCCTGCTCTCTGCTCTCCATGCTCCTTATTGTCTTTGTTTTCACACTGATATGTTGGTTTTTGAGTTAGTTTCAATAAATTATGATTTCCTTGCTTTAACTTCTTGTGTCCTCTCCTATTATTTGTCACGGCTTTGAGCCGGCCGTGACTATTTCTACAGGAGCCCAAACTAAACCTTTGAGAAGGCTGCACACAGTATATTTCTGTGTTATCATTCATCATTCGTCTTAAGTTTTCACAACGCTTCTTTTCCATTTTTCTTTGATTTTTAAATACAGGATGCTTCCAGTGACGCTCAGTGGGTCCCTGAACTTTCAGTTTGGTGCCTTCACTGTCCTGGTGGCCCTGATACACTCATGTGGAGGTAAATATGACACATTGATGTTAACATGTACAGAATATGTTTACAAGTTGTCATCCATCCATTTTTCTGCACCTATCAAACACTTGTTTCTTTTCAGGTCAGCATCATGTGAGCTGTCCATCTCAGCCAATAGTGGCAACAGTTGGTGAGGACATCATTCTGCCAGCTTACCTGGAACCTGCCACCAATGCTTTGAGAAAGACAGTCGAGTGGACGAGACCCGACCTGAGCCCCAGATATGTTCATGTGCTGCGTCAAGGTGTAAAACTGACGGGTAACCATCCGTCTTACGAGGGAAGAACATCGCTGTTCAGTGATGAACTGAAGCTCGGAAACATTTCACTGAAACTCTCCAGAGTGAGAATATCTGATGAGGGACCATACAGATGCTTCCTTCCAGAAATGAGGATAAACTGTATTGTTCAGCTTGTTGTAGGTGAGAGGATATATTTTGTGTTCAAAGTGAGTTTTAACTGTTATTTGTAAAGGAAATGGTAACGCTAATAACTTAATCTCTCTATTGTTGGAAAATGAACAAGACCCTAAGATAAGCCTCTTTTTTTCTGTTGTACTGCTGTAGAATGCATTTTGGGCCAATCATGATGGTTTGCATGATGGATAAGTGTCAGCCTGTATTCCTCAGCATTGAGGACACCATTAATCCACCAAATCTCCAACATCATTTGCAGAAATGCAGCCCCAAACCTCCACCATGCTTCACTGTTGCCTGCAGACAGTTAATATTGTACCGCTCTCCAGGCCTTTGGCGAACAAACTGCCCTCTGCTACAGTCCAGAGTACCTGCTGCCATTTTTCTGTAGACCAGTTCCTATGTTTTCATGCACAGTTGAGTTGCTTGGTCTTGTTTCCACGTCTGAAGTTTTGCCTTTTGTCTGCAACTATTCTATCAAGACCACTTCTGGCCAGACTTCTCTGGACAGTAGGTGCATGTACCTGTGTCCCACATGATTCATGTTATTGGCCAAAATTGTAGTTTGTAAATTGAGTAGTTTAACTACAAAAAATGACCCAAAAAGTAGTTGAATTAGGTGACGCAGCACAAAATATGAATGTAGTTAAACTACCAGCAAACTGTAGTTAAGCCATGTAGTTCAACTACATGTAGTTTAAGTCTCCCCAACACTTATGTTAAGTCTATTTCAGCTCCAAAAGATTGAGATTCAGTGGCATCCGTCTGTAGAATAAGCCAAATAAAGTTTAGTTCATATAAGGTTTAGTTCATATTAGTTCATATAAGGTAAGGAGCACAAGTTCACCCCAACAGAACAATGTTGGTAGTCCACCAATATGAATGGTCTCGTCTTCGGGTGCTGCTTCCTCACCTGATGTCCAGATGACTGTGGATCTACAGTGTCTACAGGCTGGTATCCAGAATCTGAGGTGTTCTGGCTGGACGGTGAGGGAAACCTCCTCTTTGTAGAAAAGTAATCTCTGAGCTCTCCTCCCGTCAGTAAACGGTTCCAGATCAGAACAGAATCTCATGAGACTTCAGGTGTTTAGTCCTCTAGAACCGACTCTCCTCCTTTGATTAGTCTTTATTAGATGTTTTCTTGCTATTAATTCATTCTTATGACAGGAATTATAACTGTGCTGCTGTTTCTTGCTTGTTCTTGTGTTTTTCTCGTAGAGAAATCAACAAAGTCAGAGCTGATTTGTTCTCATGAACCAATCGTAGCTCTGGTTGGTGAGGACGTCCTTCTTCCATGTCACCTTCAACCTGCAGTCAGTGCCAATTATGAGACAGTGGTGTGGACCAGACCTGGTTTGGACCCGGAGTACATCCATTATCATCAAGATGGACGTCTGCTGTTTGAGAAACAAAATCCATCTTTTTATTTACGCACAAGACTGTTTATGGATGAACTGCCGAGAGGAAACGTCTCCATGAAAATATTCAAAGTGAAAATCTCTGATGCTGGAAGATACTTTTGCAAACTTCCGTCAATGAAAGAGGAGTCCTCCATCCAACTCATTGTTGGTGAGTCAGACTCTGATTGAGTTGATGTACATATTTTGGCTTGATCTGAACCCAGTTTGAAACTTCTCTTCTCCTCTCCTCAGGTTCTGTCTCCTCACCCTTCATAGAGGTTCTGATTAATAACAGTGAACATGCAGTTCTACAGTGTGAGTCTACAGGCTGGTATCCAGAACCTGAGGTGTTCTGGCTGGACGGTGAGGGAAACCTCCTCTCTGCTGGACCTACAGAGACAGTCAGAGGTCCTGATGACCTCTATACTGTCAGCAGCAGAGTGACTGTGGAGAAGAGACACAGCAACAGCTTCACCTGTAGAGTCCAACAGAACAGCACCAACCAGACCAGAGAGACACTCATACATGTTCCAAGTAGGAAATAAAATGTTCATAGAATCTCTGTCTATGCTTCAGATAACTGTGATTGTACCTCACACACTTCTGTTCTGTGTTTTATCATTTCTTGCAGGCCTGTCTGGTTCTAGTCCATCCCTTCCTGTCATCATTGGTGTGATTATCGGCATCATCGTGTTTCTTCTTGTAGTTCAAGCAGCCGTTTTTTGTGTGTGGAAATGGAGACAAGACAAAACCAGTAAGTTGGTCAAACACCAAAGTTTTTCACACACAAGTCCAACCTCAAATAAGGTCACCCTAAGGATTGCATGACTCCAGTCATGACATCAGTTAAGTTTAATTTAATTTAAATACAGCAGAATCTCTTTTTCTTTACATCACTGCTCTGATTCTCTTTGGAAGTCCTGAGAGGCAAAATGAGAAAATAAAGCAAAAAGTATTTATATATTTTTTTGGTCTGGATCGTTTGTTGTTGTAAAACTAGTTTCAGCTTCAAGAGGGTGAAGTTAACCTCAGAGTGTTTTTATGGAGCTCAGTGCTTTTGTTGGAGGCACCCACCCTACTCTGCCTCTGATTGGCTTACCTTGAATGTCTTAAAGGAACAGTTCACCCAAAAATGTAAATCCAGTCATCCTCTCCTCCCTCCATGTTGATGTAAGGTCAGGTGAAGTCTCGTAGTCCACAAAACTTTTTTCAGACTCGCAGCTACACTAAAGACTTAAAAATAAAAGTGTAAATAATGTCTTCAATTAATTTTTGCAAGCTGTATGGAGCCATTTCATGTTTTTTTTGGGTGATTTTCTTTCCGTTTTAAAACAAGTCTTCAGCTACTTCAGTCGTTTAGGAGAACACTAGATTGCCGTGAAGCTCATTTTACTGTCATTATTTCCCCCTATACATCTTGTGAGTAGATAATGATATCTTCATGCCCAAACCTAACCAACCCAACCGATGAAGAGAACAAATCAAAGACTGAGACTTTTTTCATAGATGACAGAAAAATTGAATTAAAAAAAATCTCTCTTCTTCAGCCCCAGACATATATAGAAATCAACAGAGAATGTGTTTGGACATACGTCATGTGAACTCTGTTGATTGTTTGTGAACACAGAGAAAAACACTAAAGGTGCTGAAAATGAAAATGAAGAAACAAGACTTCAGTCTACTGTCCCAGATGGATCAACAGATCAAGAGAACAACAAAGAAGGTGAGACTGAATCTGTAAGTGACAACGCAGAGAAGCTGATGGAAGGACAGACTGAAGATAATCTGCTGACAGAAGAAGAATAAGAGCAACAGATGGAGGGAGGGTGTACGATATCATAACCAAAGTACACTCTACATTAGTTTGCATGGCATTCTTATTCTTTTTTCAGAGTAACTAAAAACATAACCTTATGGGATATATCACCAGGGAGACTGACTCAGAAGTAAGAATGAGGTCAGAGTAAATGATCCCTAATAAGGGCATAGATCATTAGTACCAGAGAGAACCCTGAGGAAAGATAATGGTGTGTTAGATAGCTGAGATTCAAGAAATAAAACAAAACACTGACCAGACACGAAGAAAACACCTGTGTCAGAAAGATCAATGCATAGAACACCTGTGTTTGAGTTTAAAGAGAGCTCCCTGTATTCCACTTTGGGTCATGCTCACCATTCTTCTTTGTGAAAGAACACGTGTTTCGTCTGCCGGCAAATGGAATAGAATAGAAACTTTATTGTTGTTGGATGTCAAGTATACAATGAAAACAGAAATAAATAGAAATAGCATAAAAGAACAAAAGGATTAAAAGGAGATTTACAGTATATACATCGTTTACACTTCAGGCGTACTCTTTATGAGTTCAGGGTCCTGATGGCCCAGGAAACTGTTTTTGATTCTGTTAGTCCTGCTCTTGTGGCACCTGTATCTCCTTCCAGAGGACATGAGGGTGAACAGGTGCTGTCCTGGCTGTGAGGGGTCAGCAGTGATTGCCCTCACTCTCCTAAGACACCGCTTGCTGGCGATGTCTTCTAGCGAGGGTAGAGGGCTGCCAGTGATGTGTTGAGTGGTTTTAATGACCCTCTGCAGCTTTATCCTGTCTGCCACAGAGCAGTTTGCATACCAGTCTGTAATGCAGTACGTCAGGCACAGTATCCTTCGGGTACAAAGAAAAACCCCAAACTCTGCATGCAGGGTTGAATTAGGCCGATATCCTTTACTTCTAAATATTCAAAAAAGATCTATTAGGTTCTTGGGCCATATTAAAACAAGCGAACCCTGCCTCTTACCATTATAAAGCCCTCGCCTACCAGGAGTTGAACATAGAAAGGAGTCCCCTCAGCCAACTGGTCCTGAGGCTGGCTGACCTTTCACCTTCTGACATCACAAACCCCGGTCAGCCTCAGAGCAGCTACACTATCACTCAGAGCATTAGACCTAACCAAATTATAACTGAAGAAAAAGAAAAATACACAACTTATTGGAATGATATCACACGCTCACAACACAAACTGGAAACATATTTGACCCTAAACAGACAGTATACTGTGGCAGAGTACCACAGTAGCTGATCAGAACCTGAGAAAGACACTGACAATGTACAGACTGAGTGACCACAGTCTGGCAGACACCATCAGACCTGCTGCAGAGAGGACAGGCTGTGCTGTCACTGTGATGCTGTAGAAACACAACTAAACCTTCTAACACAGTGTCACAAATACAGAAACATTAGAGAGGAATTCTTTCCACAATTTCAAAAACATTGCCCAGAATTCGGGGGTTTGACAGAAAGGGAGAAATTACCCCTAATTCTGGGGGAAAAGAAAGAATGTGCAGTGTTGACTGCTAAATATGTCACTTCCTGCCACAACAAAAGAGACAACCAATGGGATATAGATATAGAGTCAGATAGACATTTAGAAATATACTTAACAATATTCTACCGCCACCATCTCCCATTATTTTTTTAATCTTTTTTATTGTATTTTATTTCATTTTTTTTATTCATTTAATTTATTTATTTATGTATTTATTTATTTAATTAATTAATTTATGTATTTATTATCATTTTACTCATCTATATTATCACTAGTGTATTTATCCCTACTATTAACATCTCTTCATTTTATTTCAACATCTCTTTATTTTATTCTATTATCAGTAGATTTACTTTTGTTATCTGTTTTGCTGTCAGTAAACAGACACTCACATTGTTTTTGTGTGCTATTGTTAGCATGAATGCTTATGCTACCTATACATTTATATTTACTTACTTTAAATTTTATGTCTATGTTATATACGTATATATATTACATGTACATATATTGTTTTATCTCTTTTGTCTATTTAGTTATTGATTTTGTTCTGTTGAATAGTATTATTGTTATTTATTGTTGTGATTGTGCTTTGACAACACATGTAAGATGACATGCCAATGAAGCCTATTGAATTGAAATTGAATTGAGAGGGCTCAGCACACAGCCCTGAGGAGACCCTGTGCTGAGTGATTCATGGTGACTTTTGAACAACTGAAAACCTTTTTGAACTACCAACAAACGAGGAGTCTGTACACAACAACTGACTGAGAGGACGATGAGGTCAATAAACAGAGAGGAAGAAGATTAGAAACTTCTTTCTGACCCGAACAGGAAGAAGGAAAAACTTCAGGAGCAGCTGAAGCAGAGAGAGATGCAACTACTGAGCTCTTTAATGCTGTTTCTATAGTGTCATGTGTTTACAACTGTACTTTCAAACTCTCTAGAGTTATTTCACATTATATTCCATTCCAATGTATGTGTGTATGTGAATGAATATACTTTATAACTATACTAATACTCTACACTCTCTCAGAGCTGCTGTACATTACTTGATATGTGTTACCTGTTTACCTGTATGATTACTCTTTGTGGCCTGTTGAGCCTCTGTACTGTGCACTATATCATGATGAAGACAGTAACAATAAAACTTGAAGGACATCTTAAAGGACGACTCATTAAGAATCAAACAATAAAACAGTGTTTTCTGTTGTCTGTGTGAGTGGAGAGTGATCACACAGAGACCAACAGCTGAACACCTGTCATCACACTTCAGATAACATGTAGACCTTCTTGGACTTTACAGCAGTGTTTCCATTTTCTGCTGCTTTATACAACATTTTGGAGGCACACATTGTACTTTCTACATTTTTTCCACAAATCTGGTTGCTAGTTAATTTGCAGATTACATGCTGCATCAGAGCCAAAGCAAGTAAAACAAATAATAAACAGAGATAATCAGAAAAAAGTTGTTTCTGACAATCAGTCAAACTACAGTACACACATGTAAATGTAGGTGTTGTCTCCTTTATATTGAAGTAAATTTAATATCAGGGTCAGCACGTCTGACGCTTCTATCAGAGTCACATATTGAAGAGGGAGACATGAGGAGGTTTATGAATATTAACATCATAAATCTGATTAGTGTAAACCCACACCCCACTGCTGCATGTTGACAAAATATTTTAAAAACACCTGGTGACCGGAAGTGACGTCACCCCTCCCCCTCCTCTCTGCAGGTCTGTCAGACTTTGTCGCTGTGGCTGGTGGAGACTGTCAGGAAACAAAAACAGGTATGCGCATGTTTTATTCATTAAACAATGTGTTTCAGGTGTTTGTCTGTCACATACAGGTTAATTTGATTACATACTTTCAAAATAAAAGACACAATCACAGAATGAAGAACCTGCAAGTTACTTATAGATATTTTTATATCAGTGAACGTCGAGTTGAACTGTCTTTTCATACAAACCACAGAGTTAAAGTCGAGACATTAGGACAGAAAAATATCATTTTTTTGAGTAATTAAGTCAGTTTCAGCAGATATGAAACGTGTTTTATTCACATTATCAGCTCTGTGTGGCACCATAGCAAGTGAAAGTAAAGTGAGACGCAGTGTAAAGACGCAGTGAAGGACTCTGAGTGAGCTCTGTCTCTTATTTAGACTGTGTTAAATAAAATAACTGTGTTAAAAGTGTTGTACAATAGTACAAATTCGAGTTTGGATTCACACACCAGCCTCGTTCCAGTTGAATTCACCTACTGAGTGAACAACCAGCATGTTCCTTCTTGTCCTATCTAAACAAAACACGTCAGAGATATTTTACTGGTAGATAACAAAAGTATTACACACAAAGAGGAGCTCGGATGGGGACTGATGAGGACTGGAATGTCACACACAGGATCATAAAATAGTTTGACCCGTGAGGGGGGAGACTGGGTCATCTTTACCCCAACCAACTTCTTCCCCCACTTCCTGTTCTGAGGGCGTTGCAGGTCAGCTGTCACACCCTGAGGAGGGTTATGGAAAGTAATATCATACAGCTGATGATTGTTAACCCCTCTGTTCACTCAGCTGTCTGCTTTGAAGTCATATATATTCCTTCATGAGGATCATATATTCACTTTGTGTAATATCTTGTGTATATATTCAAACATAAAATATATAAATGTATTTATATAGTCTGAGGCCACTCATAAAAACTCTTTTATTTTGCATTTGTTTTGAATGTTACAATACTTTATTTCATTACAAATGATCATATCAGCTTAACAGTTTCAGAGTGAAAAGTTCACTCTTTGAAAATGTCCATGAATTTCAGAATAACTTTCTCCTTTTGCCACATATATTATTTATATTATATATCTGTAGTATTTCATTAGATATGTAAAGCATTTGCTTTAATGACAGTCATATTTTACCATTTAATTGTGTTTTTTTTTAATGTATTATTGATTATTGTTATGATGTATCACTTTGCAAAAAACCCTCAGCCCCCTTTTATGTCTGTCCAAACTAGTCCAAACTAACCCTTTGAGAAGGCTTCACACAGTAAATTTATGTGTTATCATTCGTCTTAAGTTTTCACACCACTTCTTTTCCATTTTTCTTTGATTTGTAACTCCAGGATGCTTCGAGTGACTCTCAGCCCGTCCCTGAACTTTCAGTTTGGTGCCTTCACTGTCCTGGTGGTCCTCACCCTGATACACTCATGTAGAGGTAAATACGACACATCTGATGTTAACAAAGCGACAACAGTTTCCCAAACACCCTGAGGTTTTCTTGACATGTCCTAATTACAACATGAGCGTGTACAGTGTACACGTATTTGAAGGTTATTCACAAACAAAGACTTCTAAGCCTGGTGCAGTCTTGCCTGAAAGTAAATGTGCCTCAAACGCATATAATAATCTCTGGGATGCTCAAACTGGGAATGTTTAACCTGGATAGTTGCGATCATCGCCGTGCACTCATCACCAGTAGAAGATAATTCTTCTTTCAATAACTGACAAAGCTCTCCGTAGTCATTTCTGACACAGGGAGGTTGTGATTGTATGGACTTGTGTACAGCCTTAACAACTCACAACTCAAAAACAAAATTCCAACTCTGCTGAGCGCAGGTCATCTAAATAACACATGGCTTTCTTTATTAGCAATCTTAACTTCATGTAGGAGACTAGAATTATGTGCTCTAAGGAGTTTTACCTCCTGTTCTAGGGTTGTTTTGCTCTGAACAGAAAGGTTAGTTTGCCTCTGGAAGATCAGAAGCAAACATCTTAACAACTGGCCTGTGGATGTGGTCTGTGCATGACACATCTTCTCAAGTAGGGACTCTCTCTCTTCATTGCACTGAGATATAACCTGCGAATGACTTTGAACATGTACTAACTGGAATGTAGGGCAGTAACAGTCAGAGGATTGTCTCTTAAAGTTGACTCAGGCTGCAACAACGGGGTAGTAACAGTAAGAAACCTCTGTTCACAGGTCTGGTAGCACGCTGTGGCTTTATCGCCGGCATGATGTAACATGAGGAACACTTAAATTGTGATCAAATTGTGTCAGCTTGACTAGAATGCAACAAATACTGGAAATTCAAATGCTGAACTTATATTCTTACAGTTTTCTACAGAGCAAAGAAGGTTGTAATTCCAATGTTGAATGCTGTTCTTGCTGTTCAAAGTCTGATGAAGGACAGCAGGTGGAGGAACTTACTTACTTACTAACTTACTTCATGTTCCTCAGATTGTGGAGTTAGCCTGCAAGCTTTGTGTCACAGCTGCTGGTGCTAACTGATCTGCAATACTAGCAAGACCTTGTGTAGTCGTAGTAACGAGAAGTTCTTTGGGGCTGCTGCAAATATAGCTGGCAGCTCTCTGCAGCTGTTGGGCCCAGAAGAATCCAGGAGAAGAGAACTTCAGGACAGGCAGCCCTGTGGGGAGAGAGGTGGAGAAGAGAGAGAACACAGAGAAGGAAGTTTTGACTATCTGGACAGAGGGAGGTCTGTCATCCTGACCAATAGTAGCTCAAAGCTGAACTTGCACCTGTGTGTGAAGATTGGGGAGTTCTTGGAAACTGAGTTCACTTCAGAGTCCATTTTGAAAGCCACAATAAACATCTGTGGGTCCCAATGACATGTACAGAAAATGCTTAGATGTTGTCGTCCATCCATTTTTCTGCACTTAAAACAATCAAACACTTGTTTCTTCTCAGGTCAGCATCATGTGATTGGTCCGTCTCAGCCAATAGTGGCAACAGTTGGTGAGGACATCGTTCTGCCAGCTTACCTGGAACCTGCCACCAATGCTCTGAGAGTGACTGTAGAGTGGACGAGACCCGACCTGAGCCCCAGATATGTTCATGTGCTGCGTCAAGGTGTTAAACTGATTGGTATCCATCCATCTTATGATGGAAGAACATCGCTGTTCAGTGATGAACTGAAGCTCGGAAACATTTCACTGAAACTCTCCAGAGTGAGAATATCTGATGAGGGACCATACAGATGCTTCATTCCAGAACTGGACAAAGACTATACTGCTCAGCTTGTTGTAGGTAAGAGGAGATATTTGCTCTTATATTAAATTTTCAATATAAAGCTACAACAGTATGATAGACCTGATGGTTGATGGTGGCTAACATGAGCAGCTGATATGTTCACCTGGCTTCAGGCTGTGTGCTGGTGGCCGAACACACAGCGGTTCAACAAATCAGCGTCCTGTGAGGAACTAATCGAAGCTTCAGACTTGGTTTTAATGTGTCTCTGTCACGTCACCTGACTTCCTCTGTTGCTGCCATCATCATCGCTACGACCATTAGAGGTCACCCCAGAACATAAATGTGACTGTCGGTTGTTCTTGTCTGGTCTTCAGGTGCTGCCTCCTCACCTGTTGTCCAGAAGACCAAAAACAGCAGCAGAGTGGTTCTACAGTGTGAGTCTACAGGCTGGTATCCAGAACCTGAGGTGTTCTGGATGGACGGTGAGGGAAACCTCCTCTCTGCTGGACCTACAGAGACAGTCAGAGGTCCTGATGACCTCTATACTGTCAGCAGCAGAGTGACTGTGGAGAAGAGACACAGCAACAGCTTCACCTGTAGAGTCCAACAGAACAGCACCAACCAGATCAGAGAGGCACAGATACATGTTCCAGGTAGAGAATAAGGTGTTCATAGAATCTCTGTCTCTGCTTCAGATAACTGTGATTGTACCTCACACACTTCTGTTCTGTGTCATTTCAGATGATTTCTTCGCGGGTCCGTCTGGTTCTAGTTCATCTCTTCCTGTCATCATTGGTTTGATTCTCGGCATCGTGTTTGTTCTCGTAGCTGCTGCTGCTGTTGTGTGGAAATGGAGACAAAACAAAATCAGTAAGTCTGCAACTATTTAAATATCAAACTGTCTCTTTCAGCTGCGCTGCATAAATACATCTGGCTATTTTTTGGCCAACATCAGCTGAACAATGTCATGAATCAATCCATGGTAACTTTTTTTAGAATGTCTTTGTTCAAGCACTATTGGGTTTGTTGGTGTAATATTATTTTCGATGGGGTCAAATTGTCGTGAACTCCAAATAGCTAGAAACACAAAACCTGGGAAATAATGAAGAATGTGCTCGATAAGGAACATGAGCCCAGTCATAACATTTGGGAAAAAAAAAATCACACCCCCTCACACCTCGAGTGCTGTTGACTTGAAATTGGACACCAAGTCCAGCTCAATATGCTCCACAAAAAAATCTCTTTGACTGTAGGGGAATCTTTTACTGCCGTACAAGAGAGGCCACTGGGAAAGATTGGAAACAAGGTTTGGCAGCACTGCTGTGTCCAGGTCCAAATGATGCAATCAATCATAAAACATGGCTGCAATTAACCAGAACATATGACTGAAGCCAGTAGACAGAATGATCTGTGAACACATTAACCTAAAAAAGAAATATGTCATGTTAAACTGTGATTGTTTGTGATCACAGGGAACAAGAAGCAGCGCGAGGATGAAGAAGGAGGAAACAGTCCAGAACAGAAGCCCCTGATGGGAGGAGAGACAGACGGAAAACTACCAACAGAAGAGACAGAAACAGTGAACAATGTGGACGAGTTCAGAGGAGAACCAGGTCAAACTGAACCAGACGAGGAAACACTACAACAAGAAGCAAACAATGCTCAATGTGCTGATAGTGAAGGAACAGAGCTTCAGTTTACAGAAGAGGCAGGAGGACAAACAACAAGAGAGACAGAAACAGGTTTGGACCAGAGTCAAGAAGAGACAGAGACTGAAGCAGTTACTGACACACATTCTCTACATCCAGTCAGCACTGATCTGAACAACAAAGACACTGAAACTGTGACGATGCTGGAGGAAACACAGAAAGACAATAATCAGCAGACAGCTGAGAAGAAAGGAGCTCAGAGTTTAAAGGAGAAAGACAAACATGTAGAGCAGCAGACAGTAGAAACAGGGACACCTAATGTTCACAGGATCAACAAAGCAACAGGTCCTCAAAATCAAACAGAGGCTCAAACACCACAGATAGAACAAAATGACGCTAAAGCTGCTGTAACTGATGGAACAGAGCCTCAGCTTACAGTCAGAGATGGACAAAGAGAACGGCCCTCGGCAGAAGGAGAGATAGAACATGATTTGGAGAAGAGTCAAGATGAGACAGAGATTAAACCAGTCAAAGCAGGAAATGTTCCAGATCCAGCAAGAAATGATCCAAACAACAAAGAAGATGAAAACAAAACTTCAAGTGACAACGCAGAGAAGCTACAGGAAGGACAGACTGACAATAAACAGCAGACAGAAGAAGAGAAAAGAAAAAAGTGTGCAGCTGATGAAACAGGAGCTCAGAGTTTGACTGAGGAAGACAAACATGGAGAGCAGCAGACAGCAGAAAGAGAGACACTGAGGGACGGAGAGAAGGAAAACCTGAAGAAGAAACTAAAGACAAAAGAAAGAGAACTGAAAAAAATTGAGGCACAAGTTTCTAGATATGAGGGACAGATGAAGGATAAAGAGAAGCAGATAAATGAAGTCAAACAGCAGCTGGAAGAGGTGAAGAGACAGACAGAGGAGACTGAGAGGGAGATGAGGTCAGTGAAGAAGAAGGACAAAGATTATAAACTTCTTTCAGTTCTGAACAGGAAGGAGGAAGAACTTCAGGGACAGCTGGAGAAGTTAGAGACACAACTGGAGGGAATAAAGAAGAGTGAGAGTATTATGAGACAAAAAAAAATAAAGTGTGCAGCTGATGAAACAGGAGCTCAGAGTTTGACTGAGGAAGACAAACATGGAGAGCAGCAGACAGCAGAAAGAGAGACACTGAGGGACAGAGAGAAGGAAAACCTGGAGAAGGAGACTAAGACAAAAGAAAGAGAACTGGAAAAAATTGATAGATATGTTTCTAGATATGAGGGACAGATGAAGGATAAAGAGAAGCAGATACATGAAGTCAAACAGCAGCTGGAAGAGGTGAAGAGACAGACAGAGGAGACTGAGAGGGAGATGAGGTCAGAGAAGAAGGAGGAAGATTATAAACTTCTTTCAGTTCTGAACAGGAAGGAGGAAGAACTTCAGGGACAGCTGGAGAAGTTACAGACACAGCTGGAGAGAATCAAGAAGAGTGAGATTATTGCAAGACAAAGGAAAATAAAGTGTGCAGCTGATGAAACAGGAGCTCAGAGTTTGACTGAGGAAGACAAACATGGAGAGCAGCAGACAGCAGAAAGAGAGACACTGAGGGACAGAGAGAAGGAAAACCTGAAGAAGAAACTAAAGACAACAGAAAGAGAACTGGAAAAATTTGAGAAACAAGTTTCTAGATATGAGGGACAGATGAAGGATAAAGAGAAGCAGATAAATGAAGTCAAACAGCAGCTGGAAGAGGTGAAGAGACAGACAGAGGAGACTGAGAGGAAGATGAGGTCAGTGAAGAAGGAGGAAGATTATAAACTTCTTTCAGTTCTGAACAGGAAGGAGGAAGAACTTCAGAAACAGCTGGAGAAGTTAGAGATAGAACTGGAGGGAATAAAGAAGAAGGAAATTATTGCAAAACAAAAGAAATTAAAGGCAACAAATGAAAAGGAGGAAATGATTATGAAATTAAAGGAGCTGGAGATGCAGAATGAAGATGGATGAAAAGTGCAGTAGATGTTTAGTTGTGGACATTTGTCAGTCTGTCAGTGTGATCCTGGTCTGACTCTGACTGAACTCTGGACTGCATGTGTTGTGTTTGAGTTGTGTTGCTGTTAAACAGTCCTGTCTGTTGTGTCAGTGCTGCTGCTGTCATGGTACCGTTTGGTTTTTAGTTTTCTGAAAAAGTCAGAACTCTAATCCTCGTCTGTAGTTTAATATCCATCTTGGTAAAGACAGAAACATCACAGCTGACTTGTTTGACTCCTAATAATTGATATTGAGCCGTTTTATGCTGTTTCTATAATGTCATGTGTCGTCAACTGTACTTTCAAACTATCTCGAGTTATTTCACATTATATTACATCCGAATATATGTGTGTATGTGAATGAATATACTTTATAACTATACCAATACTCTGCCAGAGCTGCTGTATACTACATGATGTTATTTACCTGTTCACCTATTTGATTCTCATGTTCATGTGGCACGTTGCTCCATATTTCATATCCAATGGTCCTGTTAACATTTTAATACATGTTATTTAAATGCTTTAGCTGTAACTCTCTGTGGCCAGTTGAGCCTCTGTACTCTGCACTCATTAAGAATCAAACAATAAAACAGTGTTTTCTGTCTGTGTGAGTGGAGAGTGATCACACAGAGACCAACAGCTGAACGCCTGTCATCACACTTCAGATAACATGTAGACCTTCATTTACTTTAGAGAAGTATTTCCATTTTCTGCTGCTTTATACAACATTTTAGAGGCAAATACTGTACTTTCACTCTACTACATTTATTCTATAACTTTGGTTACTAGTTAATTTGCAGATTACATGTTTAATGAGAGCTAAAGTAAGTAAAACTAATAATAAACAGAGATAGTCACGAAAAAAATGTGTCTGATAATCAGCCAAACTACAGTACACACATGTAAGTAGTACATTGAAGTACATGTAATATCAGGGTCAGCACGTCTGACGCTTCTATCAGAGTCACATATTGAAGAGGGAGACATGAGGATGTTTATGAATATTACTATCATACATCTTTTTAGTGTAAACCCACACCCCACTGCTGCATGTTGACAAAATATTTTAAAAACACCTGGTGACCGGAAGTGACGTCACCCGTCCCCTCCTCTCTGCAGGTCTGTCAGACGTCGTCCCAGTGGCTGTGGAGACTGTCAGGAAATTAAAACAGGTATGCGCACCTTTTATTCATTAATCGATGTGTTTCAGGTGTTTGTCTGTCACAAACAGGTTAATTTAATTATGTACTTTTAAAATAAAAGACAAAACCACACACTGAGGAACCTGCAGGTTATTTATAGCCTAGATATTTTTTTACATCAGTGACCGTCGAGTTTAATTGTCTCTTCATACAAATCACAGAGAGTCAACGTCGAGACATCAGGAATGAGAAATGTCGTTTTTATGGAGTTATTAAGTCAGTTTCAGTAGATCTGAAACACGTTTTATTCACATTATCAGCTCCGAGTGTCGTAAGTGAAAGTAAAGTGAACAAAAGACGCAGTGAAGGACTCTGAGTGAGCTCTGTCTCTTATCTAACGGTGTTAAATAAAATAACTGTGTTAAACGTATTGCACAGTTGTACAAAGTCACGTTTGGATTCACCAGAGGTGGGGGACTCGAGTCACATGAGTTGACTCGAGTTGGACTCGAGTCGCAAATTTGAGGACTTGAGACTTACTTGACTAACACCGATGAAAAACTCGACTTGACTTTGACTTGACATTAATAACTTGAGACTTGACTTAGACTTGACACAGATGACTCGAAAGTCTTGGCTTTTCTTTCTTTCTTTCTTTCTTTCTTTCTTTCTTTCTTTCTTTCTTTCTTTTGCGCATATTGAGACGTTAGTTTCGTTTTTGACACTTTGCCCTCTGCCACTGTATGATGCGCTGCGTGCCAGAGTGGCGCTGTGGCCGACAGGATCAGAGGAGGAGAGGCAGCATGGAGGGAGCTCCAACAATCATCACATTTGGATTCAAAGATTTTGTCATGCCTGGGTGATTTTGGCCGCCGTCTTGGTTAAAGCGTGTGTGTGTTTCAGATACAGAGTCTTCAGTGCGCACAGACATTATTTTAAATGCAGGCGCGCATTTACGCGCTCACAGCCCAACACGACACCGTAGCTGTGTCTCAATTCAGGGTCTGCACACTTCGAGTGCGAATTTGAAGTGCGATTACGTCATTATACCACGGCGAAGGGTGTCCCAATTCGAAGTGTTCTCATAATGCACCCCACAAATGCGCACTCCTTTCACCTGTTTTTTGAGTGTGCACCGCTACCACACTTCGTGGTCTCACATATCCCAAGATTCATCGCGCGCCCGAAGAGAAGAAATAAATAAATAAATAATGGCGACCTCAAGTGGCGCAGATCTCGCATTTAAATGTAAGTATTGGGTTTAAACTCGGTTTTTACTCATTTGAACATCCAACGCCAGATATGTTAAACTTCAAGCGACATTAAAACCTCAACATTTCAGTTAAAATACGTTGGTAATGCTCAGATTGATCCCTTTGGAAGTCAAGCCTTAAAAGCCTTCACTTTCAAACGTAAGACGTTCAGAGGTTGACTTGTTTTTAGATCTTTTTGTGACTGTGGAGATGTTATAGACTATTTTTTACTTCATATACATAAATGGACCTAGATGAACAGATTCAGATCAGGCTGCTTTATTTCCAGACTGTAAAGCTGTAAAGTCTAGTTACAATTGAATAAGTTTATGATTATCCTTGTGATGATTATATATATTTTTGCTGTATTAGATCTCTTTTGTCTGTTGACGTAACACAACACGTCTTTTACTTTACATTGTGTTTTAGGGAGCAAACAGAGAGCTTCATCACTGTCCGAGGTCAGAACAACATTAGTTCACAGGGCGAAACATTCTGCCGGCTGGATGGAAGGCAATAAAAAATAAATAATAAATAGCCGATTTGTCAGTCCTGCTGTCACAAATCTCTACATCCCTGTGTTAATGTGATCTTGTGTTGACCTTTTCTCTTGTTTCTCTCTGTGTTCAGAACAGTTCTGGAAACAACGGGCCTGCAGGGGAAGGTCGAGCCCATTTGATATAATTCATGAAATAAAATATTGTTGTATTGTTGCACGTTGTCTATTCCATTCAGTATTTACTTAAGTACAATTTATAACAGCAAACAGCATCAAGTGCTACTTTTCAGGGACAACAAGGGATTGAATGTTTTCTTTTATTATTAAGGTCTTAACATTTACAACTACTTACAAAATGACAACATAAATAACTATTTACAGATTATTATTCACTATTAAGAAAAACAATTATTATTGAAAACAATATTAAAACAGTTAGAGATGATGGACAGTAACAGGCTGAGCAGGAGTCCCTGCAGTGCTGCTGGGCTGGATGGTGTCAGTGGGACATCATCTGGGTCGGTACTCAGGGTGTTTGGGGGTCCAGTCTCCTCTGTCCACCACATCCTCCATCAACTGGGTCTGCAGTTCTGACTCGGTCCAGGGCTGCAATGTCACTAACAATGTTTTAAGAATGAGGTATTATATAATTATAATGATAATAAATCATTACAACAAACAAAACTATCCACTAAACATTTTAAAATGGAATAACGCCTTTAAAATTAAAATAAAACCATATGTGGCGATCAGCAGTTTATATGTCAGCATTAACGTAATGTATCTGTGTGTTAATGATCCCAAACTGTTAGCTAGCTAATAATGATAATATTGATAACATTACTGTGGGATCAATAACAGGTTTACCTCTCCACGGTCCTCTCAGCCGGAGATAAACCAGCCGCTTCTCCTCTTCCTCCACAAGCAGGAGGATTAAAAAGGAAATCAGGAATTCCTGAAGCTCGAACAGATCTGACAGTCAAACTTTACTCTTCTTTTCAGTTTCGCGGACCTGGGATGCATAAATAGTGACGAACAGGTAGGGGCGGGAACATCTGGTGATGCAACCAGGAAGTGCTGCAAAGGGTAGACCGTCCCATTTCACAACAGGCTGACGCGGCCTGCAGGGAACCTAAGTGCACTCACTTTGTGAGACCGCAAAGGGTCCTTGAGTGTGCAGACCCTGAACTGAGACACAGCCCGTATCTGCACACATCCGGTTTGACGCACTTGTTTTTTCGTGCACGTCCGCGACGGACCTGCTTCCCTCCGCCTCCGAGATGTAGAATGTGTTTTATAGAAGAGAAACACACATTTCAGGACAGAACAGACATGTCCTGTGATTTTCAGCCTCCTTTTATAGAGGGGGAGGGGAAACAACACCTGAGATAATATTCTCAGCTGTCAGGATGTGCAGTATGCTGCAGTCCCAGGGTTGATATTAATCTAATCTTATTCCTGTATTTATGGGTTTGAAAAACAATTCTAAAATTGATCAACTATGCACATACATCATATTACTGACTAACCACCCTCTTCTGTTTACTGTGTATACAGATATGAAGAATACATTCATACGAACTTCTTGTGACTTGTTTGACCTCAGCAATGCCGCGACTTGACTTGATTTTCATCAATAGTAACTTTGGGCTTGCTTGAGACTTGAAGGTTAAGACTTCTGACTTGCTTATGACTTGCATGTATGTGACTTACTCCCACCTCTGGGATTCCCACACCAGCCTCGTTCCAGTTCAATTCACCTGCTGACATGAAGGTGACATGTCAGTGAACGACCAGCAGAGGGCGTCTTTAAAGCGCTTTGACAATCAAGCAAAATCAGGAAACTCAGTAATACGATATTTCCGAATAAACACAAGGAAGAGTCGTCTGAGGTGAATTCAAACAAGAAGGCAGAACAGAAAATGTAAAAACACAAAAACTCAATATGATTAACTGCAAGTAACAGGAATAACAGTGATACAACAGGAAAGATCACATGATAAAGAACACTTTCTTATTGTTTTGTGGTCCAACACACTCCACTACCGTCTGTGTTGCTTCTTTCTGACCTTATTAAAACAGAATGAGTAAACAATAAAATGATAAACTCTCGTGCCGATTAGATGAATATGACCAAAAACAGAAATAATCCTGAGGACGTGTATCATGTTTTATAGTTGAGTGCAATAATATAATATCAGTGTGATGTTTAAAAGTAAAATTAATTCATTCGTTTAACCTTTATCTAAATCTCATAAAATCTTCAAGCCATTGTTCTCGGACATCAAGAGCACATTTAAAACAGATAGCAAACAGGACCAGACAAACACAATGCAGAACAAGTAAACGGAATACATTTACATTTAGATTTGTGACCAAGGTTTCAAATTGAAACTTAAAATAATAAATCAGAAATAATAAAATAAAATGTACCCAAGACAAAGGGCAAAAAATAAATATGCCATTGCAGAGTGCAATCATAAAGTGCAAACAACTGAAAAAAACTGAAGCCTATGGAACAGGAACATACTACAGCGTGAAAGGTTAGCCCTCGTTTCCCCCAACTCGCCTGACATTCCCTGCAGCGTTTAAACGGACTACTCTCTACACACACACTTGTACACATACACACACACGGAGCTTCGGGCGTTTGTAATTACACACGGTGCCGGCAACCGCGGCATAATTGATCTATATCTCTATTTTACACTTCTTTCAGTTACTCACCAAACTTATGCCAACATCATAGCGAACGACGTGGTAACCGTCGATTCGGCTCCATAACTCATTCCATCCCGTTTGTCCATACATTGCGCACGCAAACACCAACATTACAGTGATCACTTTCACTTTCATTTCCTGGTCCCGCATCATTTTGTTTCCCCAAGGAAAACGAGCCCCTTGTCAAAGGCTATTTTATTCCCTGTTTGGGATCGGGAAAAGTGTGGATTTGAGCGGGGGAGCTATTGTAACAATACTAATACCCGACTTTTTAAATGTTAATATCGCGACGATCAACTTAATTTAATCGTGGCAGCCAAAATCGTGATCATGATTAAAATTCCATTAATTGTGCAGCCCTAGGGTGCAGGACAGTCTGTCGCCCAGGAATACCCCCAGGTTCCACGGAGTCGATGAAGGTGATACTGTGACGTTCTTGAGAGTGACTGACAAGGGCAAGGGCAGTCTTTCCACGGGATTAAGAGTTCAGTTTTACTGAGGTTGAGTTTGAGGTGATGAGCAGCTGTCCAGGCAGA
Source organism: Diplodus puntazzo (assembly GCA_963678695.2). NCBI lineage: Eukaryota > Metazoa > Chordata > Actinopteri > Spariformes > Sparidae > Diplodus > Diplodus puntazzo. The sequence goes on from OZ023170.1 coordinate 25,140,204, forward strand.
GATGTCTGACAGACATTATGAAATGCACGTTGCAACATGGGTGTTGGAGGAGAATGAGGGGAAGAGAGGAACAGTTGGGTGTCATCTGCATAACAGTGGTAAGAGAATCCACGTGATGTGACTGCAGAGCCTAGTGATCAAGTATTTAGTGAAAACAGAAGTGGTCCTAGTATTGAGCCTTGTGGAACACCAGTTTCCAGAAAAACTGGACAAGGAGCCGTTCCAAGTGACCTCATAGGTGCGATTTGTCAGGTATGATGTGAACCAGGTTAGAGCAGAGTCAGTAAAAAAAAAGTAGGAAAGTTAATCAACCTGACAAAACAGGTGTTAGGTGAGTTTGTTCTTTGCCATCATTCATGTGAATTAAAACTGTCTCTGTGTCGTCATTCTGATAAACTTTTCCTTTTGTTTTATTTGTATTTTCAGAACTTCAGGATGATTCATTTGAGACTCAGTCCGGCCCTGAACTTTCAGTTTGGTGCCTTCAGTGTCCTGGTGCTCCTCACCCTGATACGTTCATGTAGAGGTAAATTAAACTTTTCTGATTTTTGTTTTAAACAAATGTATTCTGTATTCTCTGCAGAAATTTAAAAAAAAAAGCCTGTTTTCTTTCCAGGTCAGCCTCATGTGATCGGTCGGACTCAGACAATAGTGGCAACAGTCGGTAAGGACGTCGTTCTACCCAGCCTCCTGGACCCTGTCATGGATGCTTTTGGTATGACAGTGGAGTGGACGAGACCCGACCTGAACCCCAGTTTTGTCTTTGTGTGGCGTGACGGAATGGAACTGGAGAGTAAAAAACATCCACTGTACGAGGGAAGAACGTCAGTGTTCACTGAGGAACTGAAGGTCGGAAACATTTCACTGAAACTCTCCAGAGTGAGAATATCTGACGAGGGACGATACAGATGCTTCCTTCCAGATCTGGACAAAGAGCATGTTGTTCAGCTTGTTGTAGGTAAGAGGAGATATCTCCCTCCATTGCTGCCATCATTATATCTATGAACATTAGAGGTCACCCCAGAACAATAAACGTAACTGCCGATTGTTCTTGTCTGGTCTTCAGGTGCTGCTTCCTCACCTGTTGTCCAGAAGACCAAAAACAGCAGCAGAGTGGTTCTACAGTGTGCGTCTACAGGCTGGTATCCAGAACCTGAGGTGTTCTGGCTGGACGGTGAGGGAAACCTCCTCTCTGCTGGACCTACAGAGACAGTCAGAGGTCCTGATGACCTCTATACTGTCAGCAGCAGAGTGACTGTGGAGAAGAGACACAGCAACAGCTTCACCTGTAGAGTCCAACAGAACCACATCAACCAGACCAGAGAGGCACACATACATGTTCCAGGTAGTGAATAAAGTGTTCATGAACTGTCTCTGCTTCAGATAACTGTGATTGTACCTCACACACTTCTGTTCTGTGTTTTTTCATTTCAGATGATTTCTTCGCAGATCCGTCTGGTTCTAGTTCATCTCTTCCTGTAATCATTGGTTTGATCCTCGGCATCGTGTTTGTTCTCGTAGCTGCTGGTGTTGTTGTGTGGAAATGGAGACAAATCAAAATCAGTAAGTCTGCAACTATTTAAATGAGGGCTGTCAGGCGATTAAAAAAATTAATCTAATTAATTACAGGATTTGTAATTAATTAATCTAATTAATTGCATTTTAATCTCATATCTGCTAAAGGTACCCAAATAAAGAATTTGAATTCTAGGACATTGTCTGATAGTATCAGAGGTGGAGTATTGTGGAGGGCGTGTCTATCTGATGGTCTGTTAACTTCACAGATCCCTCACTCAACTTAATACAGAGAAATGTCCCACAAAACAACGTTACAGAACCAAACTAAGGTAACGTAGTAACTGTAACTGTCTTTGGCAACAAGTTAAAAATACCACAGCTGTACGTGGAGAAGCCTCCCTTCTCCCGCCCGTCCTACAGACTCCTCGTCACATTTCTGCCATGCGTCTGTCACCGGCAAAAACACTTTACCTCACCGAGTGTTTCTGATGAAAAAAATCTCCGCGACAGTCAGCCCTCCGGACCGAGACTTCAGTTAACTTTACCCCGGAAGACAGTCTCCATCGGTTTTGATTGACAGGGGAGACACCGGGGAAACCCCTTGAAAACACACACACGTCATCATCATGACGTGTACCGTCACGTCTCTTTAGGAGCCGCAGCGCCGGCTTTCTGTGTGAATTGCACAGCGGTTCGTCTTTACAGCGATGTTCCGCTCTGTGTGAACGAACAACGACGGATAATTGGCGAACGACCGCCGCGGTGTTAATGTGGTGTTACTTACAGCTCATAGGACTGATCTGGACTGGAAGTTGTGTTGCGATTCTGCCTTCTCACAGCGCGAGACAGATTCGTGGATCTGAGGGTCGCCATTTCAGCTTCGATACGTGCATCGTTACAGCCCTACTAGCGACGCAGGTGGGAAGTGACGAACACCTCGAGTGCTGCTGACTTGAAATTGGACACCAAGTCCAGCTCAATATGCTCCACAAAAAACCTCTTTGACTGTAGGGGAATCTGTTGCTGCAATACCACGAATGGGCACTGGGAAAGATTGGAAACAAGGCTTGGCAGCACTACTGTGTCCAGGTCTAAATGATACAATCATCCATAAAAACATGGCTGCCATTAACCAGAAAACTTGATGAAGGGCTAGAAAATGATCATAACTCATTACGACTTGTTCAGTCATCACAAGAGGGCACCAAACATATTAAAAACATGTGACTGAAGTCAGCAGACAGAATGATCTGTGAACACATTAACCAAAACAAAAAACGTGTCATGTGAACTCTGTTGGTTGTTTTTGATCACAGGGAACAAGAAGCAGCGCGAGGATGAAGAAGGAGGAAACAGTCCAGAACAGAAGCTCCTGATGGGAGGAGAGACAGACGGAAAACTACCAACAGAAGAGACAGAAACAGTGAACAATGTGGACGAGTTCAGAGGAGAACCAGGTCAAACTGAACCAGACGAGGAAACACTACAACAAGAAGCAAACAATGCTCAATGTGCTGATAGTGAAGGAACAGTGCTTCAAGCTCAAATAGACATTAAAACTCAACTAAACAATGCTCAAGTTCCTGAAAATGAAGAAGGACAAGGAGATCCGGTCTCAGCAGAAGGAGTGACAGGAAATGGTTCTGACAAGAGAGAAAAGACTAAAACTGAACCAACTATTGAACCAAGAGATGAAGATGCTCCACATCCAGCCAGAAATGATTTAATCAAAAAAGGAGATGAAAATAAAACAGAAAGTGACAACACAGAGAAGCCGAAGAAAGGAAAGACTGAAAAAAAACAGCTGACAGAAGGAGAAGAAGAAGGAGGAAACAGTCCAGAACAGAAGCTCCTGATGGGAGGAGAGACAGACGGAAAACAACCAACAGAAGAGACAGAAACAGTGAACAATGTGGACGAGTTCAGAGGAGAACCAGGTCAAACTGAACCAGACGAGGAAACACTACAACAAGAAGCAAACAATGCTCAATGTGCTGATAGTGAAGGAACAGAGCTTCAGTTTACAGAAGAGGCAGGAGGACAAACAACAAGAGAGACAGAAACAGGTTTGGACCAGAGTCAAGAAGAGACAGAGACTGAAGCAGTTACTGAGACACATTCTCTACATCCAGTCAGCACTGATCTGAACAACAAAGACACTGAAACTGTGACGATGCTGGAAGAAAGACAGAAAGACAATAATAAGACAGCTGATAAGAAAGGAGCTCAGAGTTTAAAGGAGAAAGACAAACATGTAGAGCAGCAGACAGTAGAAACAGGGACACCTAATGTTCACAGGAACAACGAAGCAACAGGTCCTCAAAATCAAACAGAGGCTCAAACACCACAGATAGAACAAAATAACGCTAAAGCTGCTGTAACTGATGGAACAGAGCCTCAGCTTACAGTCAGAGATGGACAAAGAGAACGGCCCTCGGCAGAAGGCGAGATAGAAAATGATTTGGAGAAGAGTCAAGATGAGACAGAGATTAAACCAGTCAAAGCAGGAGACGTTCCAGATCCAGCAAGAAATGATCCAAACAACAAAGAAGATGAAAACAAAACTACAAGTGACAACGCAGAGAAGCTACAGGAAGGACAGACTGACAATAAACAGCAGACAGAAGAAGAGAAAAGAAAAAAGTGTGCAGCTGATGAAACAGGAGCTCAGAGTTTGACTGAGGAAGACAAACATGGAGAGCAGCAGACAGCAGAAAGAGAGACACTGAGGGACAGAGAGAAGGAAAACCTGAGGAAGAAACTAAAGACAAAAGAAAGAGAACTGAAAAAACGTGAGAAACAAGTTTCTAGATATGAGAGGCAGATGAAGGATAAAGAGAAGCAGATAAATGAAGTCAAACAGCAGCTGGAAGAGGTGAAGAGACAGACAGAGGAGACTGAGAGGGAGATGAGGTCAGTGAAGAAGAAGAACAAAGATTATAAACGTTTTTTAGTTCTGAACAGGAAGGAGGAAGAACTTCAGAAACAGCTGGAGACGTTAGAGACACAACTGGAGGGAATAAAGAAGAAGGAGATTGTTGCAAACCAAAAGAAATTAAAAGCAACAAATGAAAAGGAGGAAATTATTGTGAAATTGAAGCAGCTGGAGATGCAGAAGAATCAGAATGAAGATGGATGTAAAGTGCAGTAGATGTTTAGTTGTGGACATTTGTCAGTCTGTCAGTGTGATCCTGGTCTGACTCTGACTGAACTCTGGACTGCATGTGTTGTGTTTGAGTTGTGTTGCTGTTGAACAGTCCTGTCTGTTGTGTCAGTGCTGCTGCTGTCATGGTACCGTTTGGTTTTTAGTTTTCTGAAAAAGTCAGAACTCTGATCCTCGTCTGTAGTTTAATATCCATCTTGGTAAAGACAGAAACATCACAGCTGACTTCAACTTTTCATTTTTTACTGCTAATTTTGATATTGAGCCGTTTTATGCTGTTTCTATAATGTCATGTGTCGTCAACTGTACTTTCAATCTCTGTCTTATTATATTCACATTATATTACTTTATTACACATTAGTATGTGTATGTGAATAAAAATACTTTATACCTCTACTACTACTCTGTACTCTCTCAGGGCTGCTGTACATTACATCATCTTTAATGATCCACATTCACATTTGATTCTCATTTTCATGTGACATAATTTTTTTATTATATATTTTATCAAATTCTGCTGGTTCAAATAAAATCCTGCAGGAGTGTCCTTAAAAATATAATGATAATGCTTTATATCTCACTGAGTTAGTCTGCCTGTTCAGGACAAACATCATTTTAGCAATCATGAGACAAACAGTACAAGAAGAAGAAGAAGAAGAAGAAGAAGAATCTCTCAGATGTTTCATAAATCATAACCGATGACATTAAAGTGTGATATCAGAAGTCTCTCTCTCGCTGTGATCTGCTGTGCTGAAGCTGCTCTTGTTTCTTCACATTAATCACATGACCACAGTGAACATCCTGATCATGTGTTCTTAAAGCAACACTGAGCCGTTTCTAGCAGCTGACCACAGATCAGATCCCCTCCCACCTCCCCTCCGTTCACACAGTGCAGTGAGTCCTGCAGGAGACAAACAGGTCTGGACACGTTTTCATGTTACACACTGAGTACTGTATGTGTTCAGAGGCTGCAGGTAAGATCACTTTCATCTTCACCTTTTACTCACATGATGAATGTGACGTGGTGTCACATCTGTACATGCGATATTGTGCCGGTGACGATGTGATGACGTGTCACGATCGAAAGTGAAAGTGAAAGTAAAGTGAGACTGAGTGTAAAGACGCAGTGAAGGACTCTGAGTGAGCTCTGTCTCTAATCTAACTGTACAAGTGTTGGACAGTAAAGTCAAAGTCACGTTTGGATTCACACACCAGCCTCGTTCCAGTTGAATTCACCTGCTGACATGAAGGTGACATGTGAGTGAACGACCAGCAGAGGGCGCTGCAGGTCAGCTGACACACACTGAGGAGGGTTATGGATATTAATATCATACAGCTAATGACTGTGATGTGAAAACCACAGCTGAACGTTTAGTTTGTATATCTGAGGGTATTTTTGATATATATATATATATATATATATATATATACACACATATATATTTGGCTCAGTGACGAATAAGGTTTCAAGTTGACCAAGAATGTAAATAGGTTAAAACTGCAGATCAGTGTAGTTTTTACACTTGTTGAGGATGTTATTTACTCATTTTTAAATCTCATCTTCAAACGTATATTTTATTTGATGACACCAGTCAAAAATGTCATACTGGATAACGATAACATTAATGAATTTTCAGAATATGTTTTTTAGCGTTATCCCATATGACACAGGATTTTGCTACATAGTGTACCAGTGACTGAAAAGAGTAAACAAAGCACATTTTAAGAGAGACTTTTTAACCTTTCACCATTGTTTGGGGGTCCTTTTGGGTCTTCCTGGTGGCCTAACTTCCTGTCTGATAATGTGTGCCCCATAATGCCCCATAAATTTGCTCCAGATTGCTTGTTATCCCAGATGACATTGGCTGACATACCAGTTGTGGGACAAGCTGCTCCAAAGCATAACAATCCATTGGATGTCATATTCTTTGTAACACTTTCATATATCAAAGGCAATACTCATACAATAATGCCTGGAGCAGAGATTTTTTACATTTATTTTCTTTTTAACCATTTTGTAGCTTTTTTGCATTTTACCATGAGGTCCGGACAGTAACATTGTGGTGACCATTGTGTCTAATAACTCTTAAACTTTGTAAAACCCTCAAGACATTTTCCTATCATTAGATAAACAGAGATTCATAGATAGAATTAATGTGTTTTTTTATTAACATTATTGTAATTTCACTCCATAAATGTGCTTTGGTGATCAAAATTCATTGTGCCATATATATGGTGTTTATATTCTATATAAACTGCTAGAAAAAACATATTTTATTATTAAAAATTCTTTATTTCATAACAAATGATAACATGGTCTCATCTCTCTATGGATATATCTATATCTATATCATATATCTATATCTATAAATATATATGTGTGTGTGTGTGTGTGTGTGTGTGTGTGTATGTATGTATGTATGTATGTATGTATGTATGTATGCATATATATGCATAAACACATAAATGTATATACATATATGTGTTTATACAGCGGTGTATGTAGTCTTAAATCACAAGTTAAAAAAAATTACACATTGTTTTGCTTTTGTTTTGAATTAGGGCTGGGCGATAAATCGGCAAATTGATTAATTAATAATTAATTCATTTATAGTTTATTAAGTAAATAATTAATTCGATTTTTGGTTTGGAACGAGTTAAAAAAAAAATGAAAATCGATTTTTTTATTTAACTTGCTCCGCCGCCGCTCCTCATGGGCTCCCGTAGTTCACAGTAAGCTCCGCCCTCCTCCACATTGACTTTCCACAGAGAAACAAACACAACATCCAGCAAGAACAGTTCGTTCCATAAAACGCCACCGTCTCGTCAGTAGTTCGGTTTTGTGGCGTCGGACCTCGAACAAACCACCGTCCGCTACAAAGGTTGTTCAAAGGTTGTTGTAGCTACAGACAGCGGAGGGACACATTTATTTCAGCATCTCCAACAGACGCCTGTATCACAGTGGGACACTTGTTCACAACAAGAAGACCGCAGCAGCCCACAAACACCCGATACAGCAGCCAACATTAGCGGAATCATTTAATCATTTACGGATGCAGTCACGTTGCATATTGTAAAAGACCTGCTGCCCGCACACACAGTGGAGGAGCCGGAGGTTCATCCACATGCTGAAAATGTTCGCTCCCAGGTTTGTGCTGCGAAGTCAAAACGGGTGTTCTGTCCAAAAATGTGTTGCAGCCCGCACAAACCTCATGTCCTGTACATCTACAACATGTCATGTCACATGTCACTATGCAATGCATGCAGATGTTTAATTTAGTTGACACATCTTCAGGGATATGACATGTAAAAAGGCACCTTTTGCAAAATAAAGTATTTAATAAAAGTTATGTTAATGCTTTATCAATACCGATATGGAGGCTGATTTGTTTTTATAATAACAGGCAATCTGACATGTTAAATGTATGTTTACAAAAGCATTTTATCAAAAAGGGACACATTCTTTTCCGAAGGATGCACTTTTATTTATGTTTTCAGGTGAGTTTGAAGCTGCACTGTTTACAATGGCAGAGCAAATTTGTTTGAAATAAAAGCATTAAAATAAATGCAATGCTCTTAATAATTTCTTTGTAGTTCGAAGTTTGTTCTTGAGAAGGAAAAAAAAATCGATTAAATTGTGAATTTTTAGGCCATATCGCCCAGCCTTATTTTGAATGTAACAATTCTTTTTTTCATTACAAATGATCATATCAGCTTAACAGTTTGAGAGAAAAGTTGACTCTGGAAATGTCTATGAACTTTAGAAAGATTTCCCCCTTTTGCCACATACTGTATATAAAATATATATCTGCAATATTTCATTAGGGGTGTAAAGTATTTGCTTTAATTACATCTACACTTTTTCCCGTATCTTTCCCATTTGAATGTATTTTTTACGTATCATAGATTATTGTTAAAATGTTTCGCTTTGCAAAAAAAACCCTCAGCGCCCATTTATATCCACACACTTATTTCTACAGGACCCCAAACTAAACCTTCGAGAGGGCTACACACAGTATATTTCTATGTTATCATTAGTCATTCGTCTTACGTTTTCACACCACTTCTTTTCCATTTTTTATTGATCTTTATATCCAGGATGCTTCCAGTGACGCTCAGTGGGTCCCTGAACTTTCAGTTTGGTGCCTTCACTGTCCTGGTGGCCCTGATAAACTCATGTGGAGGTCAATATGAAACATTGATGTTAACATGTACAGAAAATGTTTACATGTTGTCATCCATCCACTTGCTGCACATAAAACAATCAAACACTTGTTTCTTTTCAGGTCAGCATCATGTGAGCTGTCCATCTCAGCCAATAGTGGCAACAGTTGGTGAGGACATCGTTCTGCCAGCTTACCTGGAACCTGCCACCAATGCTTTGAGAAAGACAATCGAGTGGACGAGACCCGACCTGAGCCCCAGATATGTTCATGTGCTGCGTCAAGGTGTTAAACTGACGGATAACCATCCGTCTTACGAGGGAAGAACATCAGTGTTCAGTGATGAACTGAAGCTCGGAAACATTTCACTGAAACTCTCCGGAGTGAGAATATCTGATGAGGGACCATACAGATGCTTCCTTCCAGAAATGAGGATAAGCTGTGTAGTTCAGCTTGTTGTAGGTGAGAGGATATATTTTGTGTTCAAAGTGAGTTTTAACTTTTGTTGTAAAGGAAATGGTAAAGCTAATAACTTATCTCTCTATTGTTGGAAAATGAACAAGTTGTGACCCCAAGATAAGCTTCATAGCGGTTGCAGATCTCCCAGTTTTATGCAAGGACGTAAATATACAGTATACTGTGCAAAAGTTTTAGGCAGGTGTGAAAAAAATTCTGTAAACTAAGAATGCCTTCAAAAATGGAAGTGGATAGTTTATTTTCATCAATTAACAAAATGCAGTGAATGACCAGAAGAGAAATCTCAATATTTGCCTTCAAAACAGCATCAATTCTTCTGGGTACACTTGCACATGGTTTTTGAAAGAACTCGGCTGGTAGGTTGTTTCAAACACCTTGGAGAACTAACCACAGATCTTCTGTGGAGGTAGGCTTCCTCAGATCCTTCTGTCTCTTCGTGTAAACCCAGACAGACTCGATGATGTTGAGATCAGGGCTCTGTGGGGGCCATACCATCACTTCCAGGACCGCTTGTTTTCCTTTACGCCTTGTTTCCATGCCTGAGGTTGTGCTTTTTGTCTGCAACTCTTCCATGAAGACCACTTCTGGCCAGACTTCTCCGGACAGTAGATGGGTGTACCTGGACTGATGGCACTGCTGGACATCTTCCGACCTTGGTCTGCTTTGAAGTCTTTGTCTGGGAGAGACCTTGCTGATTCATACAACTACCTTGTGTGTTGTTGCTTTGCTCAGTCTTGCCATGGTGTATGACCTGTGACATCCCAGCTAGCAACTCATTGTTCTAAAAACATTCTGAGAATGTTACCGAGAATGTTCTTTTAATGTTTTCAGCGGGAGGTTTTCGTTAAGTTCCCACAATGTTTGAGGATAATGTTGTCTAAAAACATTGTAAAAATGTTTTGTGATAACCTCCTTAAAATGTTCAGTGACAACATTGCTTGAAGGTTACGCCCTAATTTTCGAGCGGGACGTTATCAAGAAGTCAACTTGCAAATATATAGCGCTTTTTTCAGCACTTGCCACATTCACCCATTCAAACACACATTCATACACTGATGGAGGAACCTGCCATGCAAGGTGCCAACTGCACATCAGGAGCAATTTGGGGTTCAGTATCTTGCTCAAGGACACTTCGACACTCAGCTCAACCCAGCCCGGGGGAGCTGGGATTCGAACCGGCAGCCAGACGACCTGCTCTACTCGCTGGCTGAGCTACAGCCGCCCCAAATATCTTGTTCTAAGTTCCCAGAATGTTTGAGGATAACGTTCTCTAAAAACACTCTAAAAATGTTTTGTGATAATCTCCTTAAAACGTTCAGTGAAAAGACTGCTTGAACGTAATGCCCCAATGTTCTTGAAAACGTTCTCGGCGGGAAATTTTCTTTAAGTTCAAAGAATGTTTGAGGATAACGTTCTCTAAAAACATTACAAACAGCCCTAAAAGCCCTGTTAGAACATTATGCCCAAATGTTCTTAAAGCAGTTTTCAGATGAAAGTTTTTAATGTTCCTGGAGTGATGCTATTTTAGAGTTGGATAACGTGCTTTGAAAAAAATCTATAAATGTGACAACATTCCCACTTCATCTTAAGACAAAAATTTCCTCACTAGGAGCACTGATCATTTCCTTAACTATTGAATTGGACTATTAACACATGTACAAGTTTGATAACATCAATATTCAAAAGTCTTTCAACAGAATTATTTATTTATATTCTGTTAGCTTAAACAAGGGTTAGGGTTATGCTTTTTCAATTGCATTTTCCCCACTAGACATTCTGCTAGAACCAAAATAACCAAAAAAATCAACAAAAACTGTCAAAGCCCCCAGACATGTGCACTTTAAACCTCAACTTTAAACTTAACTTTTTGGCTACAACAATAATGTAAAACGTACTGTAAAACACTTGTGTTGATCTGACATTGTCATGAATTTTTTCTAATTTTGTCACCTGGATTGTCCATACTGGCATTTTACATGCAATATTACATGTCTTTCAATCCCAGGAGAGGGATCCAACTCGGTTGCTCTTCCTGAGGTTTCCTCCATTGCTCACCCTGTAGGAAATCCATCCCATGTAGAAATGTGAAATTGATGATCATTAGCACCTGTTTGGTATAACTGGTTGATCATCGACCAGACTATAATCCCACAGTTGACTTTGTGCAAGTGTACCTACAAGAATTGATGCTGGTTTGAAGGCAAAGGGCGCTAACACCAAATACTGATAAAATAAATAAGATTATCATCAAACACAGCAAATATAATATAGAGACTTAACGGAAGGAGGGGTGAGCACAAGTTCACCCCAACAGAACAATGTTGGTAGTCAACCAAAATGAATTGTCTCGTCTTCAGGTGCTGCTTCCTCACCTGATGTCCAGATGACCGTGGATATACAGTGTGAGTCTACAGGCTGGTATCCAGAACCTGAGGTGTTCTGGCTGGACGGTGAGGGAAACCTCCTCTCTGCTGGACCTACAGAGACAGTCAGAGGTCATGATGGCCTCTATAATGTCAGCAGCAGATTGACTGTGGAGAAGAGACACAGCAACAGCTTCACCTGTAGAGTCCAACAGAACAGCACCAACCAGATCAGAGAGACACTCATACATGTTCCAGGTAGTGAATTAAATGTTAATAGACTCTCTGTCTTTGCCTCAGATAAGTGTGATTGTCCCTCACACACTTCTGTTCTCTGTTCTTTATCATTTCTTGCAGACCTGTCTGGTTCTAGTCCACCTCATCCTGTCATCATTGGTTTGATTTGCATCATCGTGTGTCTTCTTGCAGTTCAAGTAGCCATTTTTTTCGGGTGGAAATGGAGACAAAACAGAACCAGTAAGTTGATCAAACACCAAAGTTTTTCACACACAAGTCTGACTTTTACTAAGATCACCTTGAGGATTAGATGACTCCGTAAAAGCAATCGTATGTCACTTTCGGGAAAGGGTTTGAAATGACCTTCTTATGACATCAGTTAAGTTTAATTGAAATACCACAGTATCTCTTCTTCTTTACGTCACTGCTCTGATTTTCTTTGCAAGTCCTGAGAGGCAAAATGACAAAACAAAGAAAAAAGTATTTATATATTTTTTTCGGTCAGGATCGTCTGTTGTTATTAAACTCATTTCAGCTACAGGAGGGTGAAGTTAACCTCAGGCGTGTTCTTATCGAGCTCAGTGCTTTTGTTGGAGGCACCCACCCTAATCTGCCTCTGATTGGTTTACCCTGAATGTCTTAAAGGAACAGTTCACCCAAAAATGTAAATCCAGTCATCCTCTCCTCCCTCCATGTTGATTTAAAGTCAAGTGAAGTCTCGTAGTCCACAAAACATTTCTGGAGCTTCACAGTAACACACAGTTGCAGCATTCTGTTAAAATGGCTCCATACAGCTGTTATTTACACCCTCAACATGTGCTCAAGCTTGTCCACCCTCTTCAGATGGGCTGACCACTGATGCTTTATGACTCAGTGCTACAGCGAATAATTAATTATAAAAGTGTAATCAATGTCTTTAATGAATATTTTCAAGCTGTATGGAGCCATTTTATGTTTTCTTTTAGTTGTTTTTTCCATTATAAAACAAGTGTCCGGCTATTTCAGTCGTTTAGGAAAATGCTGCAACACTGTCTCGCTGTGAAAGTGATTTTTTTCTCCTATAAATCTTGTGAGTCGATAATGACTGAATTTTAATTTCTCGGTGAACAGTTCCTTTGACCTAACCTGAACCAATCTCACTCTTCATGCCGAAACCCAACCAACCCAACCAACGAAGAGAACAAATCAGAGACTGAGACTTTTTTCATAGATGACAGAAAAAGTTTATTGAAAAAACCTCTCTGATCTTCAGCCCCAGACATACATAGAAATCAACAGAGAATGTGTTTGGAAATATGTCATGTGAACTCTGTTGATTGTTTGTTTGTGAACACAGGAAACAAGAAGCCCCAAAAGGATGAAGAAGGAGGAAACAGTCCAGAACAGAAGCTCCTGATGGGAGCAGTGGGCAATGTGGGCGAGTTCAGAGACGAACCAGGTCAAACCCAAACAGACGAGGAAACACTACAACAAGAAGCAAACACTGCTCAATGTGCTAAAAGTGAAGGAACAGAGACTGAACCAATTTATGAAGCAAGAGAGGCTCCGAAGCCAACAGACAGTGATCAGAACAACAAAGAAGATGAGACTGAATCTGTAACGGACAACACAAAGAAGCTGATGGAAGGACAGACTGAAGATAGTCTGCAGACAGGACATGGAGAAGAGCAACAGATGGAGGGAGCGTGTACAATATCATAACCAAAGTACACTACATTAGTTCCATGGCATTCTTATTATAGTAACTGAAAACATAACCTAATGGGATACATCAACAGGGAGACTTAAAGTCAGAAGTAAGAATGAGGTCAGAGTAACTCATTCCTAATAAGGGCATAGATCCTAAGTACCAGAGAGAACCTTAAGGAAAGATAATGGTGTGTTAGATAGCTGAGATTCAAAAATAAAAGGAGACACTGACCAGACACGAAGAAAACACCTGTGTCAGAAAGATCAATGCATAGAACACCTGTCTTTGTGTTTAAAGAGAGCTCCCTGTATTCCACTTTGGGTCATGCTCACCGATCTTCTCTGTGAAAGAACACGTGTTTCGTCTGCCGGCAAATATAACTCTAAGGCACTCAGCCCTGAAGACTGATTCTTGGTGATTTTTGGTGATTTTTGAACGACTGAACACCTTTTTGAACTACCGACAAACGAGGAATCGGTACACGACAACTGACTGGGACGACGATGAGGTCAGTTAATAGAAAGGGAGAAGATTATAAATTTCTTTCTGATCTGAGCAGGAAGAAGGAAGAACTTCAGGAACAGCTGATATGAGAGAGATAACACTATTGAGCTCTTTTATGCTGTTTCTATAATGTCATGTGTTTACAACTTTACTTTCAAAATCGAGAGAGTTATTTCACATTCTATTCCATCCCAATGTATGTGTGTATGTGAATGAATATACTTTATAACTATGCTAATTCTGTATACTCTGTCAGAGCTGCTGTACATTACATGATATGTGTTACCTGTTTACCTGTATGATTACTCTTTGTGGCCTGTTGAGCCTCTGCACTGTGCACTGTAACATGATGAAGACAGTAACTATAAAACTTGAAGGACATGAGTAGGGAGAGTGTATTTTTTGTTGACCGCTCAAACCTAACAACAAACTGAGTGTACGAACATCTTGCCAGGCCGTGTCTTGACGTATGCGCTTTGCTGTTTGGACAATAAATCTGAATACAATCGCCAACACGGAAAGGCTTCCTCGTTTGTCTAGCGAAGTCATCAGTGCAATGCTCCCTAACTTAGCCTCTCAGTGACTTCATCTTTGTTCGGAGTCGCTATATATTTGTCAACAAAAAACTACATCCATGCGGAATATGTGGACACAAGGATCACGCCACACGGTGCGTAATTGCAACGCCAGAGACTGATTGCAACGCGGACTTCAGACCGGTAGGCCCGTATCGTCGGGGTTCATTCATGCTGTGCATTGTAGATTGGACGCAGTTTGATTGAGAGCGCATCTATTGGGGAGCGCTGCATGTGTGTGAAAGTCCGCTGAGACACGCTGTCCTGCTCGTTGAGAGTAATGATCTGTGGCGTTTTCTTGAGTTTTGGATGGATCGATGGATGTGAAATAAGCCATATATGAAGAGAATGAAAACTATGCTTTGTGTATTGTTGATTCATTGCGCAAATCACTGAGTTGCTGAGCTTCAAAGGGCAATATGAGTGAAATAAATGAACGGTTGGAAAACAATGAATCTGAAGCAATGGCTGCTAAACGAAATGTCAAACTTACTGCAAAGGCCTTGGCAAATAAACTTGAAAACCTACAAAAGGAACGTAAAACACATGTGAATAAAATAAAGGCTTTAATACCTGCAATGAAAGAGCTCATGAAACGGAATGAAAATGCACAAGAGGTGAATTCTCATTTGCAAACTCTCACTCAGCTCCTTGACACCGCTGTACACCTGCATCAAACAATAATTCCACTGCTACCTGAGGATGAAAAGGTGAAACACAATGAATGGTTCTCAAGTATTGAGAATTACAGCAGCGCATTCAAGGATGATGTGATGTATTG
The DNA here is from genome assembly GCA_963678695.2 of Diplodus puntazzo. Classification (NCBI taxonomy): domain Eukaryota; kingdom Metazoa; phylum Chordata; class Actinopteri; order Spariformes; family Sparidae; genus Diplodus; species Diplodus puntazzo. The sequence goes on from OZ023170.1 coordinate 25,155,675, forward strand.
GTTGGATGAGAAGGCACAGGTTCTCAGCCCTGTCCAAAAGAATTTGGCTGCAATAACAGAGGATGAGTGTCACTTTCAAATCGATGATAACTCACAGGCAGCAAAGCAGGACATTGGCCCCATCATGCTTCATGAAGGTTTACAGGATGATGTGAAACCAAGTGACAGCATATCAAACGTGCAAAACAAGCGATCTGCACAAAGTGCTGCAAGTGGAAGAAGCTCTGGAAGTGGAAAACGGTCCTCTGCATCAAGCACCTCCTCTGCTCGTATTAAGGCAGAAGCTGATTTAGCTGCATTGATGGCACGACAAAGGCTTTTACAGGACAAACATGCACTGGAGGAGGAAGAGCAGCAAATACGGAAACGGAAGGAAAAGCTCAAGTTGGACGAAGATATCGCTGCACACTTGGCTAAAGTGAATGTGTTGAGGGCTGCTAGCACACCTGGTTCTAAAGTCACTGGAACAGATCAGTCCAATGCAATGAATTCATATCTGAAAAGGGAACAAGCGAAAACGACCAAGTTAAATATCGACGCTGCTTCTTTCAATCCTCAGAGCCTGGAAATGTCTAAACAACAACCAAACTTAAGGGTCAGTGCGCCGATCACAAGGTTTAAAGCAGCTAGGCTGATCCACACAGCTCACTTTCAGCCTTCTACTTTAAAGCCTCACCTGTCTGAGCTCGATCCTCAGTCCAGCTCTTATAATAATCAGATGCCACATGGAACTGTTCTCAAAACCAAAGGTTCATCAGGAGATGGGGACCAAAACAATGTTCTTGATATCATGAAGAGGCAAAATGAAATAACAACACTACTGGTACAACAGCAGCAACGATCATTCTTGCCCCGAAGAGATATTCAGGTCTTTGATGGTGACCCCCTGCAGTACCACACATTCATGAGAGCATTTGAAAATAGTGTGGAAGACAAGTCTGACAGTTACAGTGATTGCCTGTACTTCCTTGAGCAGTTCACTAGAGGTCGCCCAAGGGATCTCGTGCGAAGCTGCCAGCATATGGACCCGGAGAGGGGCTATGCTCAGGCTAAACTCCTACTGGAAAGACATTTTGGAGACGAACAAAGGATTGCAGCCGCTTATATGGATAAGGCATTCTCATGGGCCCCAATTAAATCAGAGGACGTCAAGGCGCTCCAGGATTACAGCTTGTTTCTCCGAAGCTGTTCAAATGCAATGAATGAAGTGCAGTATATGTTTGAAATGGATATGCCTGCTAACATGCTAACGATTGTAAAGAAGCTGCCTTACAAGCTGAGGGATCGATGGAGGACAGCTGCTTGCGAAATACAAGAGAGGCGTAACCAAAGAACTACATTCAGTGATATTGTTCATTTCATTGAAAGGCAAGTAAGGATCCTAACAGACCCAGTGTTCGGAGACATCCAAGACGCAACACCAGCATTAAGCAGAGGTATAAATCGAACCAACTTGAAACCCAGATCGAAACCAAAAGGAAGTTTTGCCACAACTGCAACAATGGTAGAGAACAATAACATGACGACAAAGGCAAGGAAACCAGACATGATCTCACCAGTCAAAGTCTGTCTGTATTGTGAGGGCGGACACACTTTGGAGTTTTGCCCTCGATTGGAGAAAAAGGCTCACACTGAAAAGATCACCTTTTTAAGGGAAAAGGGAGTGTGCTTCGGCTGTTTGTGTATAGGGCACATCAGCAGGGATTGTCGGAAGCGGCTCTCATGTAAAGTGTGCAGTTTGAAACACCCCACAATGCTTCACATCTACTCCAAGGAAAAGGAGCCAGTGACAGAAGGAGAACCAGGTGCTGCAGTGGGCTGTGCTCTGGTATCCAGTGGGCTTACTGGGGCTGGCGATTATTGTAAACTTCCTATAGTTCCAGTACAGATTAAATCGAAGAAAAGTAATCACACAGTGGTTACGTATGCCTTTTTGGATCAGGGCAGCACAGCTGTTTTCTGCACAGTTAACCTCATGAACAAGCTCAACCTCTCAGGGAAAAAGACACGAATCCTTCTGCGGACAATGGGTCAAGAGAAGGTCGTGAACAGCTATGTGGTCACAGGGCTGGAAGTGGCTGGCTTAGATGGCGAGGTGTACTGTGACTTGCCCAACGCTTACACCCAGGAGTGCATGCCAGTGCACAAAGGCAATATCCCATGTCAGAAGGATCTTCGGAAGTGGCCTCATCTGGAAGATGTTCACTTACCTCAGATTGACTCAGAAGTCGAGCTGCTGATCGGAACGAATGTACCAAAGGCCCTGGAACCATTACAGGTCATTCGTAGCGTGGACGATGGACCCTACGCCATTAAGACAATTCTGGGCTGGATTGTTAATGGACCGCTGGGAGAAGACGGTAGTGATGGGACGGATGTTGTGAGCATGAACAGAATCTCAGTCCTGAACTTGGAGGAGCTTTGGCTGCAGCAATTTAAAACTGACTTCCCAGAATGCAAGTATGATGAACAACCTGGTCAGTCGAGAGAGGACCAAAGGTTCATGAAGCTGGTCCAGGATTCAGCCAGGCTTATAGATGGCCATTACCAGGTAGCATTGCCTCTTAGGAAAAGTTGTGTGAACATGCCAAACAACAGGAAGGTTGCAGAGCAGCGTGCCCTAAACCTAAGACGGCGGTTCAAAAGAGACTCAACGTTTCAGGAGCAATACGCACATTTCATGAATGACATGGTCACTAAAGGATACGCAGAGCAAGTACCTTCAGATGAGCTGGCACGTAGTGATGGGAGACTGTGGTATATTCCACACCATGGCGTATACCACCCACATAAGAAACGAATCCGTGTGGTTTTTGACTGCACGGCCACTTTCCAGTCAACATCTCTTAATTCACAGCTACTACAAGGACCAGATCTTGCTAACTCACTGATTGGTGTCTTGGCCAGATTCAGGAAGGAACCGGTTGTGATCATGGCAGACATAGAGTCTATGTTTCACCAAGTCAGGGTCCCGAGAGAAGACGCTGACTTGTTGAGGTTTCTCTGGTGGCCCAATGGCGATCTCACCCAAGACTTGGCCGACTTCAGAATGTTGGTGCATCTTTTTGGTGCAACTTCCTCACCAAGTTGCGCTAATTTTGCACTGAGGAAATGTGCAGAGGACAATAAAGAACAGTTCTGTCCAAAGACCATTGAGAAGCTTCTGCATTGCTTCTATGTGGATGATTGTCTGATATCGACAGCCAGTGAAGAAGAAGCATTGGTGCTTCACCATGAGCTGGTTTCCATTTGTTTAAAGGGAGGTTTTAACTTAACAAAATGGATCAGCAATAGGCGTGCAGTGATGGCGGGAATCCCAGAAGATCGAAGAGCAAAAGGCATAAAGGATTTAGATCTGGACCACGACCCACTACCCGTGGAGAGAGTGCTTGGGGTGCAATGGTGCATTCAGTCCGATGCCTTTAAGTTTAAAATCATGGTGCAGGACAGGCCTCTGACAAGAAGAGGGATTCTCTCCGTTATCAGTTCGATCTACGATCCCTTAGGAATCTTGAGTCCTATTGTCCTCTCTGCTAAGATCATCTTGCAGGAGCTGTGCAGACAGCAACTCAGCTGGGATGACCCTATACCGCCATCAGCTGCACAGGAATGGACAAACTGGTTGAAGGAGCTCCATCAGTTGGAACACTTCCAGGTTGCTCGGTGTCTAAGGCCCCCGGATTTTGGAGAAGTCACTGCAGCGCAATTGCATCACTTTACAGACGCAAGCGAAAATGGTTATGGTGTAGTGACCTATCTGCTCCTGCGGAATGTACAATCACAGGTGCATAGCAGCTTTGTCATGGGAAAATCCAGGGTGTCCCCTTTGAAGTCGGTCTCAATACCTCGGATGGAGCTTACAGCTGCTACCATGGCAAGCCGCTTGGATACCTTCTGGAGAAGGGAGTTGCGCATGTCATTAAAGGAGTCAATGTTTTGGACAGACAGCACCTCTGTGCTGAAATACATCAAGAACGAGACTTCAAGGTTCCGTACCTTCGTTGCGAACAGGGTCTCAGAAATACTTAAGGTATCACAGCCATCTCAGTGGAGGTATGTAAACACCCTAACCAATCCTGCAGATGTAGCCTCCAGAGGACTGAAGACTGAAGTGTTTCTGAGGACAGCGATCTGGTTGTCAGGACCTGCATATCTTCTGCACCCTGAACAGGATTGGCCTGAGAGTCCAGATTGTTTGGGCGAACTTCCGCCAGGTGATCCAGAAGTCAAAGTAAGCGTTGCAGTGAATGCATTACAGAGGTCAGAGGACATGGATGCGACCACTCGTCTGATCCATCATTTTTCCTCTTGGACCCATCTGAGGAGGGTTGTGGCTTGGTTTATCAGGCTGAAGAACTTGCTGCGATGTCTCAGTCAGAGGAGGAAATGGACAGAGACAGCCCCCACCCAGTCTGACTCAAGGGAACAAGAAAGACCTCTCTCAGAGCGCGAAGATGGAGATCTCAAGGACTTGGCATTGAGAGGTTTGATCACAGTGGATGAGTTGCTAACGGCAGAAAAGGAAATCATCAGATTTTGCCAGAGGATGAGTTATCCGGACGAACTCTCTTGTCTACAAAGTGGCAGAAGTGTGAAGAAGAATAGTCACATCTTCAAGCTCTCTCCTGTACTGGAGGATGGTATCCTGAGGGTTGGTGGACGATTAAGTAGGGCAGCTCTACCTGAAGAAGCGAAGCACCCTGCTATACTGGCTAAAGAGCACCACATCTCAGACATTCTCCTAAGGCACATACATCAACAAGTTGGTCATGGAGGACGAAACCACATGTTGTCTAAATTGCGCCAGAGGTACTGGATTCCAGGCGTTGGCACAGCCATGAGGAGGATTTTGTCAAAGTGTGTCGTCTGCCGTAGGCTGCAAGCTGCTCCGGGGTGCCAGCTGATGGCAGATCTTCCTGTCGACAGGGTCTGTCCAGACGAAGCTCCATTCACCAGAGTCGGAGTGGACTACTTTGGACCTTTCGAGGTCAGGAGTCGGAGGAGCCTAGTAAAAAGATATGGAGTGATATTCACCTGTCTGGCAATACGAGCTATACACATCGAAGTGGCTTCTTCTTTGGACACGGATTCCTTTATCAATGCACTACGCAGATTCGTGGCAAGGCGTGGCCAAGTTCGTGAGATACGAACGGATAATGGAACAAACTTTGTTGGAGGTGAACGTGAGCTGAGAGAAGCCATCAGCGGTTGGAATCAAACACAGATAAATGGTGTTCTTCTTCAGAAGGAGATAAAGTGGATTTTCAACCCTCCAGCTGGTTCGCACCATGGCGGTGTTTGGGAAAGGTTGATCAGGTCTGTGCGAAAGGTCTTGAATTCCATCTTTAAGGTGCAAACCCTTGATGAGGAGGGACTCCATACCGTCTTCTGTGAGGTAGAAGCCATCATTAATGGTCGTCCGATCACCAAGGCCTCTACTGATCCTAATGACCTTGAAGCTTTAACACCCAATCATCTCTTGTTGTTGAAAACTTCCCCTTCCCTGCCACCAGGGGAATTTCAAAGAAATGACATCTATGCTCGTCGACGCTGGAAGCAGGTTCAGTACATGTCGGATTTGTTTTGGAAGCGATGGACCATGGAATATCTACCACAGTTGCAGGAACGTCAGAAGTGGACCGGCATCAAACGCAACTTTGTGGTAGGGGACATCGTGCTTATCGTGGATGAAACAGCACCGCGGAACTCATGGATTATGGGAAAAGTCGTCCAAACATTCCCAGATGGAAGAGGATTTGTGCGAAGACTGCTGATCAAGACCAAGACTAGCTCCTTGGAAAGGCCCATAACCAAAGTCTGTCTTCTGCAGGAAGCGGAAGTCTGACCCCTGAGTTCTGAAAAGACAGTTTGCTTGGACAGTTTGACTGACTTTACCGTTTGACAGTGTGACATGATCAAGATTGTTCCATGAAGCTGTGCGTGTTTGAACTTCTTGACTAGACTTGACTTACATTCCAGGGAGAAGAACATCCTGATGAACTATACTGATGGACTGTAAAAAAGAGACAAGTTTGGATTTTGTGGCTTCATGTTTCCTGATTGTTTGTTATGATGTAATTATTACAGTGACAATAATTAGGGGCTGGGTTGTAGGTGCTATATGTGGTGGTGGTGTTTATTGTTGTGCTGACATCAGCTGTTAGTTTCACAGGTTTTACGCATATCACGTGGGTGTGGGCGGGGTGTAGTGATTGAGTGATTGAGAGATTGAATGAATGAACTACTACATATTCACCTGTTGTAGGCGGCGGATGCGAGGAGAGGGGGTGAGTAGGGAGAGTGTATTTTTTGTTGACCGCTCAAACCTAACAACAAACTGAGTGTACGAACATCTTGCCAGGCCGTGTCTTGACGTATGCGCTTTGCTGTTTGGACAATAAATCTGAATACAATCGCCAACACGGAAAGGCTTCCTCGTTTGTCTAGCGAAGTCATCAGTGCAATGCTCCCTAACTTAGCCTCTCAGTGACTTCATCTTTGTTCGGAGTCGCTATATAGGACATCTTAAAGGACGACTTATTAAGAATCAAACAATAAAACAGTGTTTTCTGTCTGTGTGAGTGGAGAGTGATCACACAGAGACCAACAGCTGAACACCTGTCATCACACTTCAGATATCATGTAGACCTTCTTGGACTTTACAGCAGTATTTCCATTTTCTGCTGCTTTATACAACATTTTGGAAGTAAAAATTGTACTTTTACTCTACTACATTTATTCTATAACTTTGGTTTTTAGTTAACTTGCAGATTACATGTTGCATCAGAGCCAAAGTAAGTAAAACAAATGATAAACAGAGATAATAAGAAACAAGTTGTGTCTGATAAACAGCCAAACTACAGTACACACATGTAAATATAGGTGTTTGAAGTACATTTAAAATCAGATTGACTTTGCAGCAGAGATCAGGGTCAGCACGTCTGAAGCTTCTATCACACTCACATATTGAAGAGGGAGACATGTTGTGTTCAGAAATTAAACTTCTCTTCAAAAATGAATCATGAATTGTTAATTTATCAGTGACTGAGACAAAGTGGAAGCATTCTGACATCTTTAAATCAGGTAAAACCATATTAAACACAAGTTACCATCATAAATCATCATTGAAGAAGAAGAAGATGAAGAAGAAGAAGCTCTCAGACGTTCCATAAATCATCACTGATGACATTAAAGTGTGAAATCAGAAGTCTCTCTCTCTCTGTGATCTCCTGTGCTGAAGCTGCTCTTGTTTCCTCACATTGATCACATGAACACAGTGAACATCCTGATCATGTGTTCTTAAAGCAACACTGACTCGTTTCTAGCAGCTGACCACAGATCAGATCCCCTCCCACCTCCCCTCCGTTCACACAGTGCAGTGAGTCCTGCAGGAGACAAACAGGTATGGACGCGTTTTCATTGTTACATACTGAGTACTGTATGAGTTCAGAGGCTGCAGGTGACTGTTCATTCTCTCTTATTGAAAGACTGGACTGAAACTGCATCACGTCACACGATGGATTCTATTTATTGTATTATGCTGTATATTTATGTATTCATTGTTTTCTCTAATTCAAGTCAGTTTCATCTTCACATTTTATTCATGAGTGAATGTGATGTGGTATCATCGGGCGATATTGTGCCAGTGATGATGTGATGATGCGAGTCACGATCGAAAGTGAAAGTGAAAGTTAAGTGAGACTGAGTGTAAAGACGCAGTGAAGGACTCTGAGTGAGCTCTGTCTCTTATCTAACTGTACAAGTGTTGGACAGTAAAGTCAAAGTCACGTTTGGATTCACACACCAGCCTCGTTCCAGTTGAATTCACCTGCTGACATGAAGGTGACATGTGAGTGAACGACCAGCAGAGGGCGCTGCAGGTCAGCTGACACACACTGAGGAGGGTTATTGATATGAATATCAGACAGCTGATGATTATAAACTCACATGCCATTGTTTCATGTGGAAAAATAGTAAAAAAAATACCCACAAAATGTCTCTCTGTCTCTCTCTCTGTCTCTCTCTCTCTCTCTCTCTCTCTCTCTCTATATATATATATATATACATATGTGGTGCATATATTCTGTAACCACAAGAAAAACATTTTTATTTTGTATTTATTTTGTTATTAACAACACAAATGATACAAATGATACAAATACAAATGATAATGTCAGTTTAATATTTATGCATATACATCTTTATATTATATATATATATATATATATATATATATATATATATATATATATATATATATATATATATATATATATATTTCTATATTGACATGTATGTATATGTAAATATGTATGTATGCATATGTATAAAAGCATATATATGCATATACATGTCTGCATATATACAGTGGTGTATGTAGTCTTAAACCACAAGTAAAAACTATTATACAGAATTTTGCATTTGTTTTGAATGTAACAATACTTTATTTCATTACAAATGATAATAACAGCTTAACAGTTTGAGAGTAAAGTTGAGTCATTGAAAATGTCCACGAATTTTAGAATGATGTCCCCCTTTTGCTCCATATATATATATATATATGTATGACAATATATATATATATATATATGTATATATATATATATATATATTATCTGTAATATTTCATTAGGGGTAAAGTATTTGCTTTAATGACATTTATATTTTCCCATTTAGATGTATTTTTTTTTGTATAATTGATTATTGTTATAATGTATCACCTTAAAAACCCTCAGCCCCCTTTTATGTCTACACACTTGTTTATTTCTACAGGACTCTAAACTTAACCTTTGAGCGTGCTACACACAGTATTTTTATGCATTTTCATTCGTCTTAAGTTTTCACATCACTTTTTTCCATTTTTCTTTACTTTATAACTCCAGGATGCTTCAAGTGACGCTCAGTGGGTCCCTGAACTTTCAGTTTGGTGCCTTCACTGTCCTGGTGGTCCTCGATCTGATACACTCATGTAGAGGTAATCATGACACATTGATGTTAAAATGTACAGCAATAGTTCAGATGTTGTCATCCATCGATTTTTTGCACATAAAACAATCAAACACTTGTTTCTTTTCAGGTCAGCATCATGTCAGATGTCCATCTCAGCCTATAGTGGCAACAGTTGGTGAGGACATCGTTCTGCCAGCTTACCTGGAACCTGCCACCAATGCTTTGAGAAAGACAATCGAGTGGACGAGACCCGACCTGAGCCCCAGATATGTTCATGTGCAGCGTCAAGGTGTTAAACTGACGGATAACCATCCGTCTTACGAGGGAAGAACATCAGTGTTCAGTGATGAACTGAAGCTCGGAAACATTTCACTGAAACTCTCCGGAGTGAGAATATCTGATGAGGGACCATACAGATGCTTCATTCCAGAAATTAGGATAAGCTGTGTAGTTCAGCTTGTTGTAGGTGAGATGATATGGTTTGTGTTCAAAGTGAATTTTAACTTTTATTTGTTAAGGAAATAGTAAAGCTAATAACTTAATCTCTGTATTGTTGGAAAATGAACAAGTTTTGACCACAAGATAGGCCTTGTAGTGGTTACAGCTCTCCCAGTTTTATGCAAGGACGTAAATATACAGTACTGCGCAAAAGTTTTAGGCAAGTGTGAAAAAATTCTGTAAACTAAGAATGCCTTCAAAAATGGAAGTGGTTATAGTTTATTTCCATCAATTAACAAACTCAATGAATGACCAGAAGAGAAATCTAAATCAAAGCAGTATTTGGTGTGACCACAAAACAGTATCAATTCTTTTGGGTACACTTGCACACAGATTTTGAAGGAACTCGGCTGGTAGGTTGTTCCAAAGGTCTTGGAGAACTAGCCACAGATCATCTGTGGAGGTAGGCTTCCTCAGATCCTTCTGTCTCTTCATGTAATCCCAGAGAGACTCGATGACGTTGAGATCAGGGCTCTGTGGGGGCCATACCATCACTTCCAGGACTTCTTGTTCTCCTTCACGCTGAAGATAGTTCTCAATGATACTGGCTGTATATTTGTGGTCGCTGAGGTTTGTCTTTTTGTCTGCAACTCTCTATAATGACCACTTCTGGTCAGACCACTCTGGACAGTAGACTGATGTACCTGGGTCCCACTTGTTTCTGCCAGTTCTGAGCTGATGGCACTGCCGGACATGCTTGATGTGTTTTTCATCTGCTGCAATATGCTTCCTTTGCCTGCCACTGTGTCTACAATCCTCACTCCTGCCTGTTGCTTTGTGCTTCTTCAAATAGCTTGAACAGCACATCTTGAACCCTCAGTCTGCTTCAAAGTCTTTGTCTGGGAGAGACCTTGCTGATACATATAACTATCTTATCAGTCTTGTCATGGTGTATGACCTGTGACATGAAATAGTCTTTCACAACCTCACCATGGCAGCAGAGTTTGGCTGTTCCTCACCCAGTTTTAAGCCTCATACACAGCTGTTTCTGTGTCAGGTTGATCATACACCTGACTATAATACTACAGAATCCCTGAATTTGTGCAAGTGTACCTATAAGAACTGATGTTGGTTCAAAGGCAAAGGGTGGTAACACCAAATATTAATACGATTTAAATTTTCCTTTTGTTCCTGCACTTGTAAATTGATGAAAACATGTATTCTTAGTTTACAGTATTTTCCAACACTTGCCTTAAACTTTTCCACAGTCCTGTACATTAAGTCTATTTCAGCTCCAAAAGATTGAGCAGGTATTTCAGCTGTTGCATTGAAGATTTTTCCCACAGTCAGTAGTGACCAATATCATTGAAACCACTGTTAAAAACCTGGCAGAAGGACATCACCCTCACCCAGGCCAGTGGAATCTCTCTGTATAGTAAGCCAAATAAAGTTTAGTTCATGTGATATGAGGTGAAATATTTTAGTCACAATAACTCAAATGGACAATCAAAATATATCAAACAAGTAAACCAAATCACCCCAACAGAACAATGTTGGTAGTCAACCAAAATGAATGGTCTCATCTTCAGGTGCTGCTTCCTCACCTGATGTCCAGATGGAAGTGGTTCTACAGTGTGAGTCTACCGGCTGGTATCCAGAACCTGAGGTGTTCTGGCTGGACGGTGAGGGAAACCTCCTCTCTGCTGGACCTACAGAGACAGTCAGAGGTCCTGATGACCTCTATACTGTCAGCAGCAGAGTGACTGTGGAGAAGAGACACAGCAACAGCTTCACCTGTAGAGTCCAACAGAACAGCACCAACCAGATCAGAGAGACACTCATACATGTTCCAGGTAGAGAATAAAATGATACTAGAATCTCTGTCTTTGCTTCAAATAACTGTGATTGTCCCTCACACACTTCTGTTCTGTGTTTTATAATTTCTTGCAGGCCTGTCTGGTTTTAGTCCATCTCTTCTTTTCATCACTGGTTTGATTCTCGGCATCGTGTTTGTTCTTGCAGCTAACGTCGTTGTGTGGAAATGTAGACAAAGCAGAACCAGTAAGTTGATCAAACACCAAAGTTTCTCACACTGAAGTCCAACTTTTACCAAGGTCACCTTGAGGATTACGTGACTCCATAAAGGCAATGGACAGGAAAAGGGAATGAATATTTGAAAGCTGTATGGAGCCATTTTATGTTTTCTTTTGGTAGTTTTTTTTTTCCGTTTCAAAATAAGTCTCCGGCTACTTCAGTCGTTTAGGAGAATGCTGCAACACTATTTTGCATTTTTTTTTTACCTTAAATCTTGTGAGTAGATAGTGACTGAATTTTATTTTTTGGGTGAACGGTTCCTTTGACCTAACCTGAACCAATCTCACTCTTCATGCCGAAACCCAACCAACCCAACCAGCGAAGAGAACAAATAAGAGACCGAGTCTTTTTAATAGATGACAAAAAAAAGTCAATTGCATAAAACTTCTCTGTTCTTCAGCCCCAGACATTTATAGCAATCAATCAATCAATCATTCTTTATTTATAAGGCGCTTTTCATACAGAAGAGTAGTTCAAAGTGCCTTACAGAGATTAAAAACAGAAAAGAGAAACAGCAAATAAAATCAAGAGAAGAAAATTAAATTAACCCAACCCTCCCACCCCCACAGACATGCACAGAGAGATACACAAATATATACACACTTAAACACACACTCACACATACGCACACAGACACACAGACTCTAACACTCACACCCACACATAGCTGTCACTGGAGAGACATGGCTGGGCAGTGAGACCTGAGGCGTGGAGGAAGCTACCTTTGGGGGGGCCAACCACACTGAGAGCGATCCTGGTCCAAGGCCGCAGGGACCACCCCAACCCGGGAAGACAGGAGGCCCCACACCACGGTGCAGAGCCCTCTAGCTACCCGGGCCAAAGCAGCCTGCAAGACAGCACCACCAACGGCCAGACCAGAGACAACTCCCAGTCTGGCAGGCCCCCGTGAGGAAACACAGGAGATTAAAAACTGACCGTCTAAAACAGTAAAATAAAGCAAAAAGCATGAAGGCTAAAAACACAAGAGACTAAAACTTAAAGCAAAGAGGGTAAAAACAAAGAGAACAAAGAGAGATTAAAACAGTAAAAAAAGGAAATCAATAGAGAATGTGTTTGGACATATGTCATGTGAACTCTGTTGATTGTTTGTTTGTGAACACAGGGAACAACTCTCAAGGTGAAAATGAAGAGGGAGGGACAGAGGGACCAACACATTAAGATAACAAAAAAGGAGATGTGACTGAATCTGTAAGTGGCAACACAGAGAAGCTGATGGAAGGACAGACTGAAGATAATCTGCAGACAGAAGAAGAAGAAGGAGAGCAACAGATGAAGGGAGTGTGTATGATATTGTAACCAAATTACACTCCACATTACTTTGCATGGCATTCTTATTATTTTTTCAGAGGTATATCAACAGGGAGACTTAAAGTCAGAAGTAAGAATGAGGTCGGAGTAACTGATCCCTAATAAGGGCATAGATCCAAAGTACCAGAGAGAACCTTAAGGAAAGATAATGGTGTGTTAGATAGCTGAGATTCAAAAATAAAAAGGGACACTGACCAGACACGAAGAAAACACCTGTGTCAGAAAGATCAGTGCATAGAACAGGCCAGGAGAACTGGGACAGGATGAGGACCAGGTGGCCCACACCTGTCTTTGTGTTTAAAGAGAGCTCCCTGTATTCCACTTTGGATCATGCTCATCAATCTTCTCTGTGAAAGATCACATGTTTTGTCTGCTGGCAAATAAAACTCTAAGGCACTCGACCCTGAAGACTGATTCTTGGTGATTTTTGGTGTTTTTTGAATGACTGAACACCTTTTTGAACTACCGACAAACGAGGAATCGGTACACGACAACTGACTGAGAGGACGATGAGGTCAGTGAACAGAGAGGAAGAAGATTAGAAACTTCTTTCTGATCTGAGCAGGACGAAGGAAGAACTTCAGGAGCAGCTGAAGCAGAGAGAGATAACACTATTGAGCTCTTTCTATAATGTCATGTGTTTACAACTGTAATTTCAAACTCTCGAGTTATTTCACATTATATTATATCCCAATGTATGTGTGTATGTGAATGAATATACTTTATAACTATATTAATGCTCTATACTCTCTCAGTGCTGCTGTACATTACATGATATGTGTTGCCTGTTTACCTATTTGATGTATTTCATGTGGCACGTTGCTCCATATTTCACATCCAATGGTCCTGTTAACATTTTAATACATGATTTTTAAATGCTTTAGCTGTAACTCTTTGTGGCCTGTTGGGAGTTACGAGTTAACTTACAGATTACATGCTGCGTCAGAGCCAAAGTAAGTAAAACAAATAATAAACAGCGATAATCTAAAAACAAAAAATGTTTTTTGACAGTCAGCCAAACTACAAATATAGGTAAATACAGGTGTTGTCTGCTTTATACTGAAGTAAATTTAATATCAGGGTCAGCACGTCTGATGCTTCTATCAGACTCACATATTGAAGAGGGAGGCATGAGGAGGTTTATTAATATTAGTATCATTCATCTGATTAGTGGAAACCCACACCCCACTGCTGCATGTGGACAAAAAGTAAAAATATAGTCCTGCTGACCGGCAGTGACGTCAGCCTCCTCCCCCTCCTCTCTGCGGGTCTGTAAGGCTTCGTCGCTGTGGCTCGTGGAGACTGTCAGGAAAAAAAGGTATGCGCACGTTTTATTCATTAATCGATGTGTTTCAGGTGTTTGTCTGTCACATACAGGTTAATGTAAATATTTGTATTTTCAAAATAAAATACAAAATCACACACTGAGGAACCTGCAGGTTATTTATAGGATGTTTTCTCAAATCAGTGAACGTCGAGTTTAACTATCTGTTCATACAAACCACAGACATTAAAGTCGAGACATCAGGACTGAGGAATAGTGTTTTTATTTATTTATTTATTTATTTATTTATTTATTTATTTTTATCAGCTTCAGTAGATCTGAAACATGCTTTATTCACATTATCAGCTCCGTCATGATCGAAAGTGAAAGTAAAGTGAGACTGAGTGTAAAGACGCAGTGAAGGACTCTGAGTGAGCTCTGTCTCTTATCTAACTGTACAAGTGTTGGACAGTAAAGTCAAAGTCACGTTTGGATTCACACACCAGCCTCGTTCCAGTTGAATTCACCTGCTGACATGAAGGTGACATGTGAGTGAACGACCAGCAGAGGGCGCTGCAGGTCAGCTGACACACCCTGAGGAGGGTTATGGATATTAATATCAGACAGCTGATGATTGTTAACCCCTCTGTTCACTCAGCTGTCTGTTTTAAAGTCATAAATATTCCTTCATGAAGATCGTATATTCATTTTGTGTAAGAACTTGTGTATATACATATACTGTATTCAAACATAAAATGTATAAATGTATATATAGTCTGAGACCACTCGTAAAAATATTGTATTTTGCATTTGTTTTGAATGTACCAATACTTTATTTCATTGCAAATTATCATATCAGCTTAACAGTTTGAGAGAAAAGTTGACTCTTTGAAAATGTCCATGAATTTCAGAATAACTTCTCCCTTTTGCCACATATATTATTTATATTATATATCTGCAATATTTTACTGGGGATGTAAAACATTTGCTTCATTGACATTCGCATTTTCCCATTTAGATGTATTATTTGATGTATTATTGATTACTGTTACAATGTATCACTTTGCAAAACCCCTCAACCCCCATTTAAATCTACACACTTATTTATTTCTACAGGACTCTAAACTAAACCTTTGAGAAGGCTACACACAGTATATTTCTGCGGTATCATTTCTCTTAAGTTTTCACACTACTTATTTTCCATTTTTCATTGATCTTCATATCCAGGATGCTTCGAGTGACGTTCAGTCGGTCACTGAACTTTCACTTTGGTGCCTTCACTGTCCTGTGGGTCCTCACCCTGATAAACTTATTTACAGGTAAATATGACAAATTGACGTGAAGGAAGTGACAACAGTTTCCCAAACACCCTGTGTCATCTTCCTTATCTCATTCAGTGAGAGGTTTTCTTGACATGTCCTAATTATAATGTGAGTGCGTACACATGAAGGTTATTCACAAACAAAGACTTGAAGGTTGGGTTTTCTTCTAAGCCTCGTGCAGTCTTGCCTGAAAGCACACATGTCTCAAACACATGTAATAATCTCTGGGATGCTCAAACTGGGAATGTTTAACTTGGATGGCTCAGTGTGAACTTCATGTAGGAGACTAGAATTATGTGCTCTAAGGAGTTCTACCTCCTGTTCTAGGGTTGTTTTGCTCTGAACAGAAAGGTTAGTTTGCCTCTGGAAGATCAGAAGCAAACATCTTAACAACTGGCCTGTGGATGTGGTCTGTGCATGACACATCTTCTCAAGTAGGGACTCTATCTCTTCATTCCACTCACTGAGATTTAACCTGCAAATGACTTTAAACATGCTCTGCATGATGTGACATGAGGAACGCTTAAATTGTGATCAAATTGTGTCGGCTTGACTAGAATGCAACAAATACTGGATATTCAAGTGCTGAACTGATATTGTTACAGTTTTCTACAGAGCAAAGAAGGTTGTAATTCCAATGTTGAATGCTGTTCTTGCTGTTCAAAGTCTGATGAAGGACAGCAGGTGGAGGAACTTACTCACTTACTAACTTACTTCATGTTCCTCAGATTGTGGAGTTAGCCTGCAAGCTTTGTGTCACAGCTGCTGGTGCTAACTGATCTGGAATACTAGCAAGACCTTGTGTAGTCGTAGTAACGAGAAGTTCTTTGGGCCTGCTGCAAATATAGCTGGCAGCTCTCTGCAGCTGTTGGGCCCAGAAGAATCCAGGAAAAGGGAACTTCAGAGAGGTGGAGAAGAGAGAGAAAAAGAGGAGCTGGAGTTTTGACTATCTGGACAGAGGGGGGTCTGTCATCCTGACCAATCGTAGCTCAAAGCTGAACTTGCATCTAGGTGTGAATGGGGAATTCTGGGAAACTGAGTTTACTTCAGAGTCCATTTTGAAAGCCACAATAAACATCTGTGGGTCCTGACATATACAGAAAATGCTTAGATGTTGTCATCCATCCATTTTTCTGCATATAAAACAATCAAACACTTGTTTCTTTTCAGGTCAGCATCGTGTGATTGGTCCGTCTCAGCCAATAGTGGCAACAGTTGATCAGGACTTTGTTCTGTCAGCTTACCTGCATCCTGCCACTGATGCTTTGATGATGACCTTAGAGTGGACGAGACCCAACCTGAGCCCCAGATATCTTCATATGCTGCGTGAGGGTGTTCGTCTGATTCGTAACCATCGATTTTATGATGAAAAAACATTGCTGTTAGGTGAGGAACTGAAGCTCGGAAACATTTCACTGAAACTCTCCAGAGTGAGAATATCTGATGAGGGACCATACAGATGCTTCCTTCCAGAACTGGACAAAGACTATACTGCTCAGCTTGTTGTAGGTAAGAGGAGATATCTTTCTCTTATATTAAATTTTCAATATAAAGCTACTACAGTATGATAGACCTGATGGTTGATGGTAGCTACCCTGAGCGGCTGATATGTTCACCTGGCTTCAAGCTGTGTGCTGGTGGCCGAACAGACAGAACGAATCAGCATCCTTTGAGGAATTAGTGGAAGCTTTGGATTGGTTTCAATGTGCTTCTGTCATGTCACCTGACCATGAGAGGTCACCCCAGAATGATAAACATGAGTGTTGGTTGTTCTTGTCTGGTCTTCAGGTGCTGCCTCCTCACCTGTTGTCCAGAAGACCAAAAACAGCAGCAGAGTAGTTCTACAGTGTAACTCTACAGGCTGGTATCCAGAACCTGAGGTGTTCTGGCTGGACGGTGAGGGAAACCTCCTCTCTGCTGGACCTACAGAGACAGTCAGAGGTCCTGATGACCTCTATACTGTCAGCAGCAGAGTGACTGTGGAGAAGAGACACAGCAACAGCTTCACCTGTAGAGTCCAACAGAACAGCACCAACCAGACCAGAGAGACACAGATACATGTTCCAGGTAGAGAATAAAATGTTTATGAACTGACTGTCTCAGCTTCAGATAACTGTGATTGTACCTCACACATTTCTGTTCTGTGTCATTTCAGATTATTTCTTTGCAGGCCCGTCTGGTTCTAGTTCATCTCTTCCTGTCATCATTGGTTTGATTCTCGGCATTGTGTTTGTTCTCGTAGCTGCTGCTGTTGTTGTGTGGAATTGGAGACAAATCAAAATCAGTAAGTCTGCAACTATTTAAATATCAAACTGTCTCTGCATAAATACATCTGGCTATTTTTTTGCTATAGTCATCTCACTAAGATCATGAATGTATCCGTGGCAAAGAATGTCTTCTTTCAAGCACTATTGTGTTTGTTGGTATAATATTATTTTCATTTGGGGTCAGATTTGTCGGTATGATATCATGTTCTTTGGGCTCTAATAGCTGTGAAGAGGACATGGCTAGAAACACAAAACTTGGGAACTAATGAATAAAGTGCTCGACAAGAAACATGAGCCCAGTCAGTAACATGGTAAAAAAACTGCATCCTCCCTCAAACCTCGAGTGCTGTTGACTTGGGACATTAAAGTCCAGCTTGATATGCTCCACAAAAAAGCCTCTTGGACTGTAGGATCATTTTTTACTGCAGTACCATGATTGGCCACTGGGCAAGACTGAAGGCAAGGTTTAGCAGCAAATGATATATACATGTATAGAAACATGGCTGCCATCAACCAAAAAACTTGATGAAGGGCCAGAAAATGTTCATTAGGATTTGTTGAGTCATCACAAGAGGGCACCAAACATATCAAACACGTGACTGAAGCCAGTCGACAGAATGATCTGTGAACACATTAAACAAAAAAAGAAACATGTTTGTGATCACAGGGAACGAGAAGCAGCGCGAGGATGAAGAAGGAGGAAACAGTCCAGAACTGAAGCTCCTGATGGGAGGAGAGACAGACGGAAAACTACCAACAGAAGAGACAGAAACAGTGAACAATGTGGACGAGTTCAGAGGAGAACCAGGTCAAACTGAACCAGACGAGGAAACACTACAACAAGAAGCAAACAATGTTCAATGTGCTGATAGAGAAGGAACAGAGCTTCAGTTTACAGAAGAGGCAGGAGGACAAACAACAAGAGAGACAGAAACAGGTTTGGACCAGAGTCAAGAAGAGACAGAGACTGAAGCAGTTACTGAGACACATTCTCTACATCCAGTCAGCACTGATCTGAACAACAGAGACACTGAAACTGTGACGATGGTGGAAGAAAGACAGAGAGACAATAATCAGCCAACAGCTGATGAAACAGGAGCTCAGAGTTTGACTGAGGAAGACAAACATGGAGAGCAGCAGACAGCAGAAAGAGAGACACTGAGGGACAGAGAGAAGGAAAACCTGGAGAAGAAACTGAAGACAAAAGAAAGAGAACTGGAAAAAATTGATAGATATGTTTCTAGATATGAGGGACAGATGAAGAATAAAGAGAAGCAGATTAATGAAGTCAAACAGCAGCTGGAAGAGGTGAAGAGACAGACAGACAACACTGCAAGGAAGATGAGGTCATTGAAGAAGAAGGACAAAGATTATAAACGTTTTTTAGTTCTGAACAGGAAGGAGGAAGAACTTCAGGAACAGCTGGAGAAGTTAGAGACACAACTGGAGGGATTAAAGAAGGATGAGATTATTGCAAGACCAAAGAAAATGAAGTATGCAGCTGATGAAACAGGAGCTCAGAGTTTGACTGAGGAAGACAAACATGGAGAGAAGCAGACAGCAGAAAGAGAGACACTGAGGGACAGAGAGAAGGAAAACCTGAAGAAGGAAGTCAAACAGCAGCTGGAAGAGGTGAAGAGACAGACAGAGGAGACTTTAGATGTAAAGAAGAAGGAAGACCTTCAGGAACAACTGAAGAAGTTTGAGAAACTACAGGAGGACATAAAGAATAAGGAGATTGTTGCAAGACAAAAGAAATTAAAAGCAACAAATGAAAAGGAGGAAATTATGATGAAATTGAAGGAGCTGGAGATGCAGAAGAATCGGAGTGATCCAGTTGATTCTTTTATCGCTGGACTGACAAATGTAACCTTAAAATAAGATGGAGGAAAAGTGAATTAGATGTTTAGTTGTGAACGTTCTTCAACTGTTCACAATACAACACAGTTCACACTGGCATCACACAGCAGAGCGATCTGATCTGAGGTCTGCTGATGATCTTTCTCCACTGAACAAACCTACTCTTCAACAATTTACTCTATATGTGATTTTTCCTGTGCATGGATTTAATTTTCTGAGACAGGAACGTTTGCTTTTGATGTTGTTCCTACAGGGTCCCATATTAGAGGATTAGGTGCCAATAACACTGGACTGTAAACTGTTGTGTTTTAGTTTTGATGTGTTTAACAATCTTGTCTGTTGTAACAGTGATGTTACTGCTATGTAAATAAATGTTTTAAACAACCAGAGCTGACTTGTGTGAAGTGTAAAGCAACTAAGAATTGAATATCCTGTTTACATGGTTCTCAGTAGCTACTTTATTTTAAGCTTCATTTACACGTTAAATGCGTTATAGCACCACCTGCAGGACACTTTTACCTTCCTGAACTCCTGCTTATATTTTCTGTTTTCTTCATGAATGACTTGTTCTGTTAAACCAGAACTGTAAGGAAGCTGATTCTGCAGAAGACAGTTGATCATTCAGTCTCATTAAAGCTTCTGGTTGGTGACGACCTGGGAATGAGACTCAACTATCAACTATCTCTAGAATCGCCTTTCCTACCATTGATGTAGTTTCAAGAATGAAGTTTGACGTTTTTGAGAAAAAAATGGACAAAGAGTTAAACTTTATGGATCCTTTGATACAACAGTCTGAAATTAGGTCAGGAACCTTCGAATGATTAACAGACTACAGTGTACAAATACACTTCTTAAAGGGACACTATGTAATTTTGGGGAATAAATTCAAATTCAGAATTCTAATATTTACACTAATAACGAGGTAATAACACAAACTTTTCTCCAGAGTTGAATAAACAAGCTGCTCTCAGTGGAAACACTGGTTAAAGCAGGAAAAGGTGGCAGGGTCCGCCACATATAAACAAAGTAAAACAGTTTGAATTGTGTCAAGCATGAAAACAGAGAGTTTGATTATTTAGCTTCACCAAAACGACATACGGCACCTTGAAATAATAACTGAATCTGATAATAAACTGCAAAATCAACAACTTCATTTAGTTTTCTTTGTAAAATGAATGAAACGCTGAGATACAGGCCGACTGTACATACGTGACTCCATGTGACACAGTCCAGACAGCCCTCCTGAGTGTTGGCGACCCCTAGTGGGCGTCAGGACCCAGAAGTCGGTACCAGCAGCAGTTCTGCCCGACAGGAACACACGACAGCTACTTTTCAGTGCGTCATGACGTTACACACAGTGTTGCTCTGACCTGCACTGCTACGTTTGCGTCTGTTCATCTGTTCAACATTAATCGATGCTTTAAATAAATATATGTGTTTCCTGTGTGTTCAGGGACGTGCTGTCTGTTCTGCACCAGATGCATGTAGCTTTACAAGCACTTCAAATACATTCACAACCTCAACGCTGACAGTCTTCATGTCTTAATTTACCAACCGTGTATGACACAAACTCTATACAGGTCATCAAATCATCCTTATTGATCAAAAAATACAGTTTAAGTCATGTTTTTCTCATTATTTTAAGAATATTCATTATTATATTGTAAAATGTACCATTTAGCACTATTTAAATGCTGAGAAAGTGTTTGAGTTCTTTAGGTGAGATGAAAATAACTGCGTGGTTCACGGCTGTCTCACAGCCTTCAGTCTAAAACAACCACACGTCAGTCAGTTATTAATAACCGCCATCGTGTGTCGATGCTTCTTCACGTTCTCTGACAGTCAGTCGGCATCGAGACACGATGGAGTTCACAGGTTTCCTCCTCACACTCTGTGAGTAACATGCTACTTAATACAAACTCATGTGATGATAAACAGACTTTAAGAGTGAAAACAGAAGGTCTAGTCAAGAATCTAATCTTTTTGCAAACATAGTTCCTTAAAAACTGCTTATACTGAAGTATCTATTAATAACTTAAACTTTTGTATCTTAACTGAAAGATGAAGGTTAACTTATATGTGACTGGGGTTTAAACCGGGTGTAGAAGTAACTAATTACATCTTCTTACATGTAATTCTGATGTTTTTAGGTATTTTTTCAAGTCTGTATGTGTACTTGTATGTAATTGTTGTTTTCAAAGTAACTAAGAAGATTTCATGGTCTGAGTTGAAGCTCCTATTTGTAAGAGAAGATCATTTTGGGTCTGAGTTGAGTGGGATGGCTGCTGAGAATATTTTGTAGCTTTACTGGAGCGTCATTTGAAACATAGAAGTCACCAGTGGTTTGTTGTTCCGTCCTCTCTGCAGCCTCTCTGACCGTCTCTCCTGACAGATCTCAGTTCTTTAAGTACGAGTCTTTGTCTCTGAGCTGCGAGGACTACAGGGAACCCTCCAGATGGACAGTGAAGGCCAAAACCGTCCGAGGAGTCTCAGAGTGTGGACGTGACTGGGGCTTTCAGCAGGGCTCCACCTGCACCATCAATGAGGCCTACAGCTGGAACAGCGGGGTGTACTGGTGCGAGTCCACATCAGGAGAGACGAGTCCAGCTGCCAACATCAGCATCACTGGTGAGTTCTGTCCTTCAAGTGAGGTCACACTCAGAAAACACCCAGCCAGCAACATGAGGCAACTTTGTAAAAAGCTAAAAAACATTAGCATTTTTGTTGAGTGACTAACATGCTGCATTTCCTGTTAATGCTTCACAATAAAAGCCACCTTGTGTTTCACCAGGTGGATGCCTTTAATGTGAAGCAGCAGCAGCAGCAGGACATGTTAGGTTAACATCAGCAGTCACTTAGTCGTAGTCATTGTTCCTTGTGCATGTGGAGACAGTTTGAATGATGGACTCCACCATCGAATATGAAAGTGATTAACTGGGTGACTACAATTTAAATGAAGTGGCTACTGCTAATTATGGAAGAAGAGCCAATCAAAAAGAGGCTTTTATCTGATATCTTAAGGGTCAAAACTTAAAAAAAGGGGACAATTTTTGTGAACATGAATCTACTATCAAACCAAAATAACACTCAATGTATAGTTTGATTATCTGAACTCAACATATACAAACACTCTTAACATTAACCTGCTATGATCAATTAAACTATCCTGTTAAAGCCCTTTTTTTGTTGCCAAATGTTGTCATATTCTTGTAAGATCAAGACTCACTTGTCTTATTAACAGTAAAATATCTGCCCTCTGGTGTCCAAAGCTGCTAACTACAAATGGAACCTCTCAGCAGAGGAATGATTTCATGCATTTTGTTGTTTTTCTCGTTGGTCAAAATGACAAAAGTCTACCTGAAAGAAATAGATTAAAAAGAAATGCCTGTAATTATCAGTTAAACTCCAAACATGACTTTGTTTGTGTAGATGATCTTTTCCTACAGGTAGCACAAAGTACAGCAAATGCAGAATTTGATAATGGATTATCTCCATATTTCCAATATTAAATGTGCTGACCACACATGAATGTGTTCTGAAGCGTTTCATTTAATGTCAGACACATAATATAAGGTACAATGTCATCAGAATCTGGAGCCCAGCTGTTACAGCTTGAATAATGATGAGGACCCAAACATGAAACACCACAGCAGGAAGGTTAAGAGACACAAAGTGAGCTTAGATGATCCGTTGACTGTCCAAAAAGTCCAATGTTCAAAACGCAAAGCAACAACCCCAAAGAGAAACAAAAACCAAATAAAGTACAAAAGACAACACCAGACACAAACAGAGACAAAGACAAACTGACAAAGACTAACAGACAAACACACTTGGACTGATTGACAGATGAGGTGTACACAGAAAAGAAAAGGGCGGACAGGACGTGGAAAGTCACAACAAGACATGAGGATGAATTCTACAAAATAAAGCAGGAAACCAAAGAAAGAAAAGGAGAGACAGCTGCACAGGCTCCAGCGTTCACTGTGATCAGGTGTTTAACAGTTCATCAACACCTGCAACTGTTTTAAGTTTTGATAACGTTTCATAATTATTCTGTGATTCAAAGAGAACCATGTGATCCTGGAGAGTCCTGTGTCTCCTGTGACGGAGGGAGAATCTGTGACTCTGCGCTGCTCCACTCAGAGCAACTCTTCAGACCTCCGAGCCAGCATCTTCATGAAGGACAGAAATCCGGTCGGAGCCGCGATCACAGGACAGATGACCTTCTCCGCCGTGTCCAAGTCTGACGAAGGCCTCTACATGTGTGTGATCACTGATGTCGGAGCGTCGGCAGAGAGCTGGCTCGCTGTCAGAGGTGAGATGAAGGACTGAACAACAACACCACAATGGTTTGAGAGCTTTCGTTGCGTTGCAGATTTAGATTTTTTGTGAGCATTGTTTTGTAACATTTAAGCTGTACGGTTACAGTACGAGTGAAATGTAATGGTAACCATTTCAAAATCACACTTAATGTAAAAATATTTAGTTTTTCCAGTTTCTACAGTGAAGATTTGCTGCTTGTTCAGATATGTATATTTTGGTTTAATATTGACCTTTTATTTACCATCCACTGTGCTGCTGATGAGGCTGTTCAAGATCAAGATGCACTCAGCTTGGTAACAGTAAAACATCTCTCAACACTGCCATCTGATGTTCAAAGCTATAATGGATCCTCTCAGCAGACTAATGATGGTGTGAAGACATCCAGGAAGAAAAGCGCCTTACTTTGCAGATTCAGATATTTGAAGAGTTTCTAAAACTGGGTTTTGTAATAAATAACCTGCTGAATCGATCAGCTTGTGAACAGAAAATGAACTGGAAACTATTTTGGATATTTTTAAGAAGACCTCACCATGTTTGTGGCAACATAAAAGATATTTTGAAAATGAAGTCGACACAACTGCACCTGTAAGTTTGGCGAGCAGAGCTCAGTGTTTTTAAAGAGACCCTGGGACATCTTCAGATGTATTATTGTGACCCAAACAGGTGTTTTGAGCCAAAAAATGAGGTTTTCCTGACTCAATTTTGCTTTTACGCCTAAACAGAGAGGAAACAACGTTGTGACAAGTGAACTTTGGAAAAGCAACAATCGTAAAATTGCAGCAAAGGCATTGTTCAGTTTGAACTTATTTGTAGTTTTGCAGAAATATACTTTAATATAATACTAACGTTTACTCTGAGGACTGGGCTGGTATTTCTACAGTTTTAAACCACAGTAAATAGAGGATCAGAGGATCAGACTGCAGGTGCATTCATCTTCAGCATG
The DNA here is from genome assembly GCA_963678695.2 of Diplodus puntazzo. Classification (NCBI taxonomy): domain Eukaryota; kingdom Metazoa; phylum Chordata; class Actinopteri; order Spariformes; family Sparidae; genus Diplodus; species Diplodus puntazzo. The sequence continues at coordinate 25,180,464 of OZ023170.1, forward strand.
AAGTCATATGAGATCGCTCGTCTGCTTTATCTTTAAACATCTTGGAAATCTTTTTTTTTATGCACAGAACGAGTTGCAGAGAAAAAGGACGCAGCTCGACCCTCTGGTGGTTTTACAGGAAACGTGACAGAAGGTGAGTTAACCACAGAACATGTCACACAGGTCCTGAGGCTGATGTGTGTCCTGCTTTAAATATGTTGAATTCCAGAAGAGATAGATTTATGAATACTGGAGAGGAGAGGTTCACAGTTTTATGGTCTCATGCTGCGTTTTGAACACCAGCAGGTCCTGGTGCTCCTGCAGCTCCCATCCTGTCTGTCTCCAGACTCATTTGTCTTCTAGTGGTGGGGACTCCCTACCTGCTGTCCACCATCAAACTGGGACTCCTATACAGAGACAAGGCTAAAAGTGAGTGTGACTGTGGGGATGCAGATGATTTTATGGATGTTTTCAGCTCCGTTCTTGACTGTAGAGAGATGAACTCTGTTTTTGTTTCTGCAGCACGGCAAGTCGAAGGGACAAGAAACTGCGACGAAGTCCAGATGAAGGAAATAATCTCAAGTACAGAGCTTTCTTGTGAAACTGGGGGACTGGACACCCACTAGGGGTTGAGAAGCCATTGTTACTGACTGGCTACTACTGCTTTGTCTTTGTTAATATTTGGAACAAATAATAATAAAGGCATCTGAATCAATGTGCATGGTTTCTGTGCGTTTATCGGATGAAAATAATAGATCAAAAAACGCATAAAAAACAAACAGACTTGGTGTGCAAAGGCCTCAAATGTTACATCTGCAGTAGCTGAGAAAGTATTAAGGTCACTTTATTGAGTAAACAGCAAAACCTCGAGTCAAGCAAGGTCACTCAACTACAAGGAAAAGTCTTGCATTCAAGGCCTAACTGAAGTAAAAGTACAGAAGTATGAGCGGCAAAATGTATTCAAAGTATGAAAAGTAAGAAGTGCTCATGAAGCAGGATGTCTGTCAGTGTGACATCACTGCTGTGTTTTATGTTGTAGCTGGTCAATATGAAGAACTTTAATCTATAAAATCTAACCCATGAATAATTTATTAGATTTCATGCACAGAATATATTCTTATACCTTGATCTTCAAAGTTACTAACATGTAACGAGCTACAGCTATTAGGTTTAACATTGGCCTGTGAAACATAGAGGTGCAGAAGTATTATAAAATATAAATACACAAGTAAGGTACTTATAAATGGTACTAAATTATATTTAAGATCAGTACTTGAGTAAATGCAGGTCAACACAGAAGATGTGTGATGTCCTGTGTGAGGACGAGAGAAACAAGGCTTTTTACATTTAAACATCTTTAAAGAATGCAGAACCTGTGGTTTAACACTGATGGTGACTTGAAATGGCACATCGTCAACATAAGTGTGATCGCACCAAGTTCCTACGACAGTCACTCTTCATTGTGACAGAATGGAGGCGTCGTCTGTCTCTCTGCTCCTCGGTAAGTCAAACAAAGACCTTGAAAGAAGCTGAAATGTATCAGGTAGACGACAGGATGTAGGAGCTCTTTTAGTCTCGCCTGGATGACAGAAGTCTTACTGTGTTTGATTATTAGACAATATGATTCTGATTTCAGGTTGTGTGTTGATACAGCTCGGATACAAAAACACCCCCAGACATTTCTAGCATTTCTAACTTCTGCTTTTCTGGTTTGGACTGAAGCATTAATGTCTTTGGTGGCATTGTTGCTAAATACAACACATTTCTTTTTTGCATCCATCTATTCACCTTTTCTTAGCAATGGTACAGTGAATTAAAAGGAGCAGAGGCTGTATAAGTAGATTATCGTCATGTTTGATTTGACCAAGACTCCAAAGATCAACAAGCACATACTGCTTATTTTACATAATGTTTTGCTATACTTGCAATATACGTATAAGGTAAAAGAACATAACAGAAAATGCAAGTCAATGTCCAAAGACAAATATTCAGATGTTAGATTTATATATAAATATATATACAAAAGACAGCTTGCAACAGCAGATAACAGCAGTTCAGCTTACCCAGGTCATGTCATGGTTGATTTTATCAGCTGTGGTTACTTGGACACATTCAGTAGATCTAAATGTCACTGGTGTAATTTCAAGCTTTTGCTGAACTGATCAGTAGTTTCACGCAGGAATCCGAAGAAAACCAAACATCTGTGGTTTGCAGGGTTCTTCTTTTCTGCCCTGCAAGCAGAATTTCACAAAACACGAGTCTGAGATGTTGAAAAACGAATAATGCAACATCATTATCAGATGAAGTCCTTACTATGATCACAGCATGCAGTTAATGTGGTATTCACCTTGTTTGAGAATAATGAGAATAGATTTGAGGAACTTGACATTTTCAGCCCTGTGCTAACTGATGACCTTTGCTTCTTGTCTTTTTGCAGACCTGGCTGTGCTGCTAGTGTCTGGATTGGCTGTTTCTGCAAGTAAGCTGAGAGAAGTGAAATGCTACTCAAGACACACTGATACAAATACACTTCATAGCCAGCCATCTTACTCTGTCCTGCATGTCTTTCCTCCAGTCTCTCTGAATGTCAGTCCAAACCGTCAGCAGTTCTTCTCAGGCGAGTCAGTCCGTCTGAGTTGCGAGAAAGACGGCGAGAACTCTGCTGGATGGACGTTGAAGAGGATATCCTTCATACAGACGGAGACTTGCGATGCTGATGAAGGCTTCGGGAGACTCAATGGTTCAACCTGCATTATCTCCGATCTCTCTCTCTCATCAGGTCAAGGTGTTTACTGGTGTGAACACCACAGCAGACAGAGGAGCAGAACAATCACCATCACTGTATCAGGTAGAGGAGCGACTGTATGTTGGGTTAGCATGTCTGGTGTTAATAGTGTTTGGTGCTTCTGTGGCACTAATGTGTACGGGGTTGATGGTGATAAAAATCCCACAGATTTATCAACACAACTCTGCAGATCTGATTCAGCAAGAAATCTTACATAAACCCTCTGCAGGTTGCTCGCCCAGCATGTAACGATATGTGTAGCGACCAGCAAGTTAACATACCGAAGCATTTAGCAACCGAAGAGCCAAACATTTCCCTTGGGTGATTCAATGGAGACCAAACCAGAGCTGAAAGGAGAGTGAATGTTGGATGGCCAGAAACATGACCTTAAATCAAATGCTAAAGTAACTCAACAACTTTATAAGATGATAATATGATGATGTTTTATTTAAAGCTTGTTCTGCTCCCCCAAAGTGGCATTTTAAAAAAAAAATGTTTAATTGATTTAGAATAGTCTCAGAACTTCTGTCTCCTCATTACGTTCCTGTTCATGTGCTTGTTCCCTGTGTGCTTCAGAGCGTCCTTTTATCATGGAGATCCCTGCACTTCCTGTGATGGCAGGAAGTGATGTGACTCTGCGCTGCAGGGACAGACATGGTTCAACTGTCCCGGTTAACTTCTTCAAGTTTGGCAGACACACCGCCCCGTTTAGAGCTGCACCTAATGGAGAGTTTACCATCGGGAATGTCCAACGGTCTGATGAAGGTTACTACTGGTGCTCTACTGATCAGACGACATCACCATCGAGCAAGCTGAGTGTCAGAGGTAATGAAACAAGGGAGCCGTGTTCATGAACTCGTAGTAGGAAGTGTTGACTGTAGTTTCAGAGGTTTGTAAGATAAGTTTTAGAGTTTCTAAATATAGTGGAGGCTAATGAATGTAGCCACCGTGATCTGATTAATAACAAGAAAACAGCAGGTTGTATTTGTATGATTTCATCTTCATCTGACATATCATACTCAACAGTTGACTGATAAGTCAGTATTTGTACCTGCAGTATGGCTAAATAACTTTAGTACCTATTTCTTGTTTTTTTTGTTTTTTTTTCAGATATCCTTCATTTAGATTTTTGACTTCCCTTAAACACAACCCAATGGGCAGAATACGATAGGAACAGGGATACTTCAGATATGTTGAAACTTTACTTAAGTGTAGGATACATTTCTTTGTGTTTATGGTCTATCTAACTTTAGGAACAAAAAACAATACCTGCAGTTAGGAAAGATCATGTTTTGGGCTTAAAAATGCCTGTTTTTATCACCACAAACACAGCTGGAGAAGTCTTGTTAAAAGAATATCCAGTGGTTTCACTACTACAGATGTTGAAGCGCTGTCTCCAACAGTGGTCTCTGGCTGTCATAAAAGTCAGCTATTGTAGAAATGCCAATATGGTATATAATATGTGGTATGGACAAGAAATTTGAACATATCCATGGTTTCCAGAAACGTTAACTGCTAACATTTTATTCTGCTGATACAGCGAGGGTAAATGCTCTTTGTTGCTTACTGCATTGGCAAATGGCTTTTAAATGGTGAAAACTGGACTTGGGCTTGACTGGACTCTAGACCAGCCATCTAGACAATCCACAAAAACTTTTTTTCACCAAACAAACACATCACAAACAGCCTTAAGAATCCAATGTGTCAATTATTTGTGTCATAACAGAAGCTGAACTCCCTCCATCTATTTTCAACTGAACTCCAGTGAACTTGCTCTCATTTTTATATAATATAACGTATTTCTCTGTTCGGGCTTTCCTCCACAGCTGCTTCTCTTCCTCCCACCAACTCCTCAGCCCCCCTCTCTGCCTTTCCTCTGGTCAAACTGCTCTGCCATCTAGTGGCCATTAGTCCGTACTGCATCTCTACAGGCCTGATGGTGTCCATGTGCTGCTGCAGGAAGACGGGCAGCAACCGAGTCTGGAACTCAAAACACCACTGGAACTCCCCCGCCACAGCGACGTCATGCACCGTCACCATGGAGATGGTTAACGAGCATGTTGATGACATCGCTGGCGTCACCACAGAACATCACTTCTGATTGCTCAGCACAGTCTGTGTGTGACAGTCAAGCTGCACAAACATCACAAATATTGTTTCTTGGGTCATTTTGTGTGTCAGTAAAGTTCTCTTATTATTGCTTCTTAGTTTCAATATATTCTGCCTTTCTGTGTCACTGATGATGATGATGATGATGATGACGACAAAACATGCCTGTGCTATATGAATTGTTTGCTCCTGCCAATAAAGCATTGATTAAATGTGCTGCTTATATCATCCAATCACTGTTACCTCTAGTGCTAAACACCGACTTGTCAAGATATAACCATATAAACTGCTTATCTTCACTGTTAATGTTATAAAGGCCACTGAACATCATGTTTATATGTACCATGGGTATTGCCCAACAGGTACATAAGATGAAGCAGGTGAGCTTCTCCTGTGGGGACCAAGATACTCACCAGAACTAATAAAATACTACGTCTGGACATAATCTGAACTAATTAAATGTCCAGAGTGCCACATTAACTTGCAAATTAATCAGGAGGGCTCTCTGCACCAGCTGTGTGCTAGTGCCAGCCAGTGGTATTTATGTTATTATCACATTAACGTTTGACAACGGTAGTTAAATCTGATTGTGGAGTCTGATTGTGGAGTCTGATTGTAGAGTCTGATTGTGGAGTCTGATTGTGGAGTCTGATTGTAGAGTCTGATTGTGGAGTCTGATTGTGGAGTCTGATTGTAGAGTCTGATTGTAGAGTCTGATTGTAGAGTCTGATTGTGGAGTCTGAGTCTGATTGTAGAGTCTGATTGTAGAGTCTCATTGTAGAGTCTGATTGTGGAGTCTGATTGTGGAGTCTGATTGTAGAGTCTGATTGTGGAGTCTGATTGTAGAGTCTGATTGTGGAGTCTGATTGTAGAGTCTGATTGTAGAGTCTGATTGTGGAGTCTGATTGTAGAGTCTGATTGTGGAGTCTGATTGTGGAGTCTGATTGTAGAGTCTGATTGTAGAGTCTGATTGTGGAGTCTGATTGTAGAGTCTGATTGTAGAGTCTGATTGTAGAGTCTGATTGTGGAGTCTGATTGTAGAGTCTGATTGTAGAGTCTGATTGTGGAGTCTGATTGTAGAGTCTGATTGTAGAGTCTGATTGTGGAGTCTGATTGTAGAGTCTGATTGTAGAGTCTGATTGTGGAGTCTGATTGTAGAGTCTGATTGTGGAGTCTGATTGTAGAGTCTGATTGTAGAGTCTGATTGTGGAGTCTGATTGTAGAGTCTGATTGTAGAGTCTGATTGTAGAGTCTGATTGTGGAGTCTGATTGTAGAGTCTGATTGTAGAGTCTGATTGTGGAGTCTGATTGTAGAGTCTGATTGTAGAGTCTGATTGTGGAGTCTGATTGTAGAGTCTGATTGTGGAGTCTGATTGTAGAGTCTGATTGTAGAGTCTGATTGTAGAGTCTGATTGTGGAGTCTGATTGTAGAGTCTGATTGTGGAGTCTGATTGTAGAGTCTGATTGTAGAGTCTGATTGTAGAGTCTGATTGTGGAGTCTGATTGTAGAGTCTGATTGTGGAGTCTGATTGTAGAGTCTGATTGTGGAGTCTGATTGTAGAGTCTGATTGTGGAGTCTGATTGTAGAGTCTGATTGTGGAGTCTGAGTCTGATTGTAGAGTCTCATTGTGGAGTCTGATTGTGGAGTCTTCACCAAACAGCGTTCATCAGCATTGTTTCATAAATACTCCTGACACCAACATAGAAATATACAAACTCCAGATATCTTCTTAATGATTTTCTATGTTCATATTAGAAATCAAAACATCAGAACAATTAAAACCTAAATTAATATAAGATGTGACAGAAGACAGTGTGGTTGTGGGGGCCCCCTTGCCTTAATTCTTTGGGGGGCCCAAACATCTTTGCCTCTGTGTGCAGCTAATGAAACAGTCATCAAGCCTGGGTAGGTGATGTTACCAAGATCCTAGACTCAGCCATCTGTCCAGGTTCAAGCATGCTCGGCTGAGCTCAACTGCCTAATATTGAAATTATCTTAAAGCATAAACGAGGAAAAGAAATCTTCGTAACACACATGTAGGTTTCGTATGTATGTATTAGTTTGCTCAGTCATTTAGAGTGTATCAGGAAAGTGATTGTTGGTGCAGCTTCACGTTTCATGATCTTACTGCTGTAGACTCGTGCGTATTTCAAGACTGACCACCTCACTTTTATCTTCAGCACGCACACTTGTTGTCTTATTCGGGACTGCACCAGTGAGATAATTTCGTCTGCAATATCATGTTGTGCCTCTCGTAGATATTTCTAAACATGCAGGTCAACACCAGAAATAATGCAGACAGGAAGAGGAGGGTCCGACCTGCATTAAGTCTTAGTTGTGTGTCAGTCTGACGCTGTGACAGTTAGCAGCAGAACATCATGGACGTTCCAGCTCTCTGCATCAGGCTTTGTGAGTACTTTTGTCCATTAATAGTTGTTAACGTCTGCACACACTTCATTTATTGTTAGTTTTATTTGGCTCCTCATTAGCTTCCACAAATTAGCCACTAGTGTAGCTATCCAAAGACCAAAACAAATGTCTTCTAGTTTTTCACCAGAGAATATTAACACAAAACTCTCTCTTCATGTGTTGCTCAGTGACAGATGTGTTGGTCCTGCTCGTTGTACAGCTGTACCACAGCTGCTTCGCTCTGAGAGCTGGTAAGTTGGACTTTATTAATTAGCTGCCAGTCTAAAAATTGTGAACAGTTTGTGTGATATTCCTGATAAGTGTCTCAGCTCCTGGTATGTGCGTTTGTTTTATACCATAATGTGTTTGGTACTTTTAACTCGTTGTGACTCGTCTTTTGAAAATATGACAACATATCTTCACGTGATTGTTGTATTTCTGTGTTTTTGTCACAGATGCAGCTTTTCCAAGTGTTTCTCCAAACAGACTGCAATTTTTTGAATATGAGACTTTCACTGTAAATTGTGAAGAGTTTACTGGTTTGACTGAATGGAGAGTGATGAATCTCCAATCAGCAGTTTCTGACACCTGGAACTCATCAGCCTCATCCTGCAGCATTTATCCTTCCTTTAAACGTCATAGTGGAGCGTACTGGTGTGAAGATGCAGAGGGAAGAACGAGTCGTGCTGTCAACATCAATGTCACTGGTATGTTTAGCAAAAAGTAAATCAAGAGAGTCTGATTTATTTGAGGGAGAGATACAGTTAGCTCAACTTAGCAATTTGAAAAGGAGTTTCAGCTCAACAATCGAACATTTTGATGTATGGAAGACATACTTAGTTTTACTACATTTAGTTTTTCCATTCAAACTTTCCTATACTGCCATGTGGAGGATACCACCATGAAATTACTGACATGAAGTCCATTAATAGGTACAGCTTCCTTAAACTGCATGTCAGACAACAGCATTGGCCAATTCTATGATTCAGGAATGAGGGGCTAACTTTCCCTAAAAGGCTGGTATATGAAGAAAAATACACATTAGTAACTCAAATATAATTTTCAATCTTAATCCTATGAATTTCCTGTTGACTACCTAAAAAGGCCACTTCTGAGTTACAATCTTGAGTAACATTATAGTCATTAACAGGCCACTGGTATTCAAGAAAGGTCTCCGATATTTTTCTGCCATGACGGACAAATAGAAAAGTTATTAATTCATTTTACATGCAATTGAAATAGCGCCACTGAGACATTACACAGGAATGGATCGTTTTATCCCTAATCCAGGTGATGTTCTTAAACTCTCTTATTAAAGCTTTTAATTAGAATAGTACCCGGATGATGTTTCATCTATAGAAATATTGTTTAACACAAAATATCTTCTCATCACATTGTTCAGCTGGTTCTGTGATCCTGGACATTCCAGCCCGCCCTGTGGTGCAGGGACTTGATGTGGTTCTTCACTGTTTGAAGGAGAAATCTGAGTCAGAACTCAGTGCAGATTTCTACAAAGATGGTTTCCATCTTGGTACCTGGTATAAAGGTGAAGCAATGACCATCCAAAATGTTTCCACGTCTGATGAAGGACTCTACAGGTGCAAAATCTCTGGAGCTGGAGAATCACCAGAGAGCTGGCTGGCTGTTCTCCAAAGGACTGAAGGTGATTTGTTTTGTTGCAGCCACATTGACGTTTCAAAAGTGTCACAATATAATTCCAATAATATTCAACTCAGATTACATCTGTGTGAGCGTCAGCTCATATTCATTGAGGTAGAGGTGGTGGCATACAGTAGCATCTATGCAAGAATCTGGCCTGTTTTAGCAAGCCCTTGTGTCTAACCTCAAAAATATTGAAATATCTTAACATATTGATTATATTGATCTACTGGGATACAGGCCAAGAAGAGGATTTTACCCTTTAATATGTCATTAAAGTGTGATGATCATGTGATGCAGACTCTATAAAACACTGATGGGATTTAGGGTTAGACCAGTGAGTCCGAGTGACTCCTGGAGAGTTCAGAAGCTGTTATTACTGCTGTGTAAACTGAAACTCGAGGGCAGATTGTACAAGAGCGTGTGATTTGTTCAAAGCTCTTGATTTTATGTCATAAACTAGATCTGACAAAATAGAGTTTGTAATAACAGTGTATGTACTGAAGAAGTGGATAAGATGATTGATCGTAGAGTATTTTCTTTTATTTTGGGAGTATTGTGTTATTGGTGTGGCAGCTGTGGCAAAATGTTACCAGATGCTCCTGATGCGTCACATGATATACGACAATAATGATTATTATTCTAACAAATAAAATCAAGGCTCCCCTTTAGCTCAGCTGGTAGAGCAGACTTCCCATGTACAGAGACTGTGCCATCACTGCAGTGAAATAAATCAACAAAGCCATGAAAAGGCCATGAAATACTGTCGCACAGGTTCTCCTAGTAAAAACCTTCAGTCACATTGTCTCCAAATATGCAACTTAATGATCAAAATCTGGACACTTGTTTGATTTATCTTTTAACAAAGCTCTCACATTTAATTCCCTCAAGATTGTTTAAATTTTTGCCTGCGCTGACAATATTTTAAAGTTAAGGTTTTGAAAATTAAAAGTTTCAACGTAGACGTATGATGTTACGCTAATGTATATATATACATTAGCGTAACATATCACTTTGGCAAAATGTATTTTGGCGACTGGGTTGTTATATTCTTTTTATGTGTGAGCATGTGTGAGCATGTGTGATGTGTTTCCAGGTTCAAGATGATGAAAACATGTTTAATGTGTGATTTCCTACGCAGACACTCATCCTCCCGTCAGTCAGCCCGTTAATTTCCTCTCTCTGCTGTGGACTGTTGTACTCGTGGCTCCGTTGCTGTTGGTGATGGGATTTCTTCTCAGTAGGAAAGACACAGGTAATATCTCCTTGACTTCTAGATATTACATTTACATTCTACTGATTTGTTTTCTCAATGAATCTTCAATACTGACTTTGGTTATCCTCAGACTTTGAAAATATCGGGTAAAATTCCATCAGCATTAGCGAAAGCAAGTCTTTGGAGCAAGTATCTCTACACATTCTTGCAATGTGTTACATTTTATAGCCATCAGACCTAATGACATATTTTCATATATGTGTTTAGAACATCCTTTCCTTACAAGTACTGTTGATAATTTAATCCTCTCTGTAACAAACCACAGACTGTCAGACATTTCTCGACCACATTTCGTCTTTTGTACCTCTCAACCTGAGCAACACCATTAAATACTATGTAGGGAATTCATTTGACTTTTTTCCCAAACAGAGCCAGACGTGTCCAGAGATGGAACCAGGCCACATGTACCAGACAAGAGAGTCTATTCTTCAGTCTACTATCGGTAAGACTGAGACTCTTTCCTCTGATAAAACAGTTTATGTACCTGCACTGAGTTACAACCACAATGTTCGTACTTACCACACAGATGATGAAAAGGCTCTCCACTAGAAAAAGCTTTGCAATGAGGTCAATGGAGTTAGTGAAATGTACTTTGGAGGTTTCAACCAAAATGAACATGAAAAGCTGTTAGTGCGAAAATAATAATACAATTGTTTTTGGCATTCCAGTTTTACGGTACTGTATATTGACATGATGATCTAAGTTCTGAAGCTCTTTTCATTGTCCCTTTGGGATAAAATCTCTTACTTTGTGTATCTCCTGTGTGTTACAGGCCTCTGACACCTGACTGAAGTACAGAGGAGATTGCCTGTTTTAGTTGATGATTTTATGGTAGCACAGTATTTTTGTATTTTTTATATATATACATGATTAAATCTGTAAATGTATGTATGTATATATATATATATATATATATATATATATATATATATATATATGTGTATATATATATATATATGTATATATATATATATGTATATATATATATATGTATATATATATATATATATATATATATATATATATATATATATATATTATATATGTATATATATATATATATATATATATATATATATATATATATATATATATAAAAACGTTATTTGGTCAATTTAAAATTCACTGAGGCTACGTAAAAACTGTTCGTTACATTGCTACTGCTTTTTGTCTGGGTGAAGAGAATCTCAAATTTAAGGTCACTTTGTGTCGATCAAGGGGAGTCAGAGTGATGACGCACACTTGAATATACCTGTTATTACATACCATGGATAATTCAAGTTTATAATTAACACAGTGAGATGTGATCTATAAATCTCAAATCAATTTAACTGCACCTGTCTCGTGATTTCCTCTTATATAATTCAGCACAACTAAGGGTTTAGTCTAGTTATAAGTATACTACTAATATCTTAAAAAAGTCAAAAAATAATATCTGGTTTTAAACCATGGCAGATGAAGAAGACACAATAACAAGATTACTCTACATCAGTAGTGTAAAAACATTTTGCAACAGTTTGACTTTTTTGATTGAAAATAAAAACAGATGGATGAAAACAGACTTAATGGCAGTTGACCTGCATTAACAGCATACAGCATTCAAGCTGTTTACAGCCTCTGAGAAGGTTGTGTGGTTCATCTTCAGTTCAGTCTTCATCTGTGGGTCTTTGGCTTGGTCACATCAACGTGCACTTTTGAGTACCAGTGGTTTATTGGAGCGTGACAGTTAAACCACATCGTTCTATCTGTTCATATGTCTGAAGATGCTGTTTATGAGAACGGAGCTGCTGCAGCTCTTGAATACACTCAGTGTGGTCAGCAACCAACATGATGTGGTTGCAGCAGTTTGAACTAAAGCAGACACACCGAGCTCAGAGACGCATTTATATTAAGTTTCCAACCGTCACAGCTCACTGATTCTCCCCTTGGTGTCCGCTCACAGGAGCATCGATAACAGCAAGAACTCACACCACATTCATTTCAGTTTTAAAACCACACACAGCTGTTAACTGTACTGTGGGTCCTCATTTTGTTTGCATTGTGCATCTGCACGAGCACATGAGGAATGTGATATACAGGGTTAGGTCCATCAGTCTTGATGTTTTCACACAATACCACAGATACACGCTTTAGATTTCTTTGATTCTTTATTAAAATCCCTGTTAACTTTCACATAAAGGTCACTAACCTGCACCTTCTAACAACAGATGCTCAAATTAACATCTCACTATCAACAAAGCACAAAAAAATGATACCAGTCAAACATAAAGATACAAACTCAATCACTATCTTATAACTATAACATAACTATATTTATAAAAAAGCAGTGTAAAAGAACATGCCATCTATTATACAAATAAAAACAGAAAAACAAAAATTAAGAAAATGGTTTTGCAAGTTTTTTAAGAAATTAAAAAAACAAACACACACACATTATACATATGTATATACACACATATACTGTATCTGTATCTCAGTATCTCTCTGTGTTACTATATGTTTCAACGTGCATGTTTAGTGTTTAACACTCTTCATTCCACATTACTCTTCATTTATCTGGTTCCCTGCTTCCTTCTTTTTTATCGTTCTATCAATCACATCCTCTGTCATAAATAATAATTTCTCTGTGTTCAGTACCATAGTGTCAAGTTCCTTCGCTCTCTTCTTCAGGTCCCAATTGTTCTCATTTATTATTTGTTTATGCTTTGGTGCACTAGTCAATCCTTTATCTGTCATATCTTTTTCCACTGACCGAAGCTTACTTTCATTGTCCTCCACCAGTTCCTCTACCTTCGTCCGTAGGTGTTTCAGTTGATCTCTCTGGTTCTTCAGTTCCTCCTTCTGTTTCATCAGTGTGTCAACCATGTCTTTGTGTTCTCCATCCATCCCTGCCAGTCTCTTCTCAAGATCCTTCATATTGTCCAAGAGCAGCTGTTCTTCTCTTTGTGAGGTCATCTTGGTTTCTGTGAGAAAATAAAGACAGGAACAGTTAAATTTCAAGTGTGCATCGATTGTTTGATGGTGTGCTGTTCATTCCATCTATCCGTCTTCTATCTTTTAAAAAGGCAGAAATTAAAATATTGACTTTGTGGCTTACTGGTTTTGCTTCGCCTCAATTTCCATACAACGAAGACAACTGCAAGAACACATGTGAAGCAAGCAACCAAGCTGATGGTGATACAGGCAGCAGAACCAGACGGGACCACGAAGAAATCATCTGAAATAAAGACAGAAAACACTGAGCCACATTTCCAAAAAAACACAACTCCACTGTTTGATGTGAAAGTGATGAGCACATCATACATTTATAAATAATCCACTACCTGGAACATGCATCTGTGTCTCTCTGGTCTGGTTGGTGCTGTTCTGTTGGACTCTACAGGTGAAGCTGTTGCTGTGTCTCTTCTCCACAGTCACTCTGCTGCTGACAGTATAGAGGTCATCAGGACCTCTGACTGTCTCTGTAGGTCCAGCAGAGAGGAGGTTTCCCTCACCGTCCAGCCAGAACACCTCAGGTTCTGGATACCAGACTCACACTGTAGAACCACTCCACTGGAGGTTCTGTCAATTCCTGCTAAACTGATTGCTGGTAAAGCAGCAGTTGCTGAAGAGGGGAGGAAGATTTGTAACGGTCACATTATGAATTTTGAGATAGATAGCAATAATCTTTTCCATCCCAACTGTCACATTGTGTTAACTTGGTGCCTGTGGTATGTGGTTTTTATACTGGTCATCATACCATCAGTATAACAACAACAACTTATCATAATAATAATAATAATAATAATAATAATAATAATAATAATGTATGCATGCTTACCAACAACAAGTTGAACAGTAGAGTCTTTATCCAAATCTGGAAAGTAACATCTGTATGTTCCCTTATCAGACAGTTTGACTCTGGAGAGTTTCAGGGAAACGTCTCCCTGCTTCAGCTTGTCGATGGACACTGATGTTCGTCCTTTGTAGGACAGATGCTGATTGACATGAAGGTCTTGACGTTCATGCCACACATGGACAAATCTGGGATTCAAGTCAGGTCTCGCCCACTCAAACGTCATACTCACAGCATCCCCAGCTGGTTTCAGGTGGCATGGCAAAATGACATCCTCACCAATGGTTACTATCACTGGCTGCAGTGGACCAACTACCTGAAACTGACCTGGAAACAAACATTATACAGTCATAATCAGGCCATTTCAAACTTTCTTATATCATCCCTTGAGCACAGTCAGTTTACTGTAATAGCATTACCATTCAGACATGTGAGACCTGACAACATTTTTAGTAACACGTAACAAAACATATCTCTAACAACAGAAAATGTACCAGTTTAAATGTCTTGCAACACTGAGCAATACAGTTGGACTACATTGATTTTGTGTCTTGTTGCAATGTAACATTTTTCACTTGAATTGAATGGTTGTTAAACATTGTGTTTGTGTGTAAGTTACCTCCACAGCAGCGTGTCAAGAGAAGCAGCACAGTGGTGTGATAAAAAAGTGAGAAGCTAAAATTAGTGAGCTCAGATTTCAACTGCCTCGTCTTCAGGAGAAGCATCGTGGAGGTCTGCAAAAAACAACAACAAAAATAAATGAAAAAATTAAAACAAACCTTAATGCTCAAGTCAGGAGCATTATGCATTATGTTGCTGCATAACACACTGCAGAGGCACACAGGTAAAGAAACTTGTGGGCAAACTCAACGATAAGATCACAGACATACACTCAAACAGGTGTTAAGCATTCCTCAGGCGTCCATTTTGTGAGGTCAACCGTCAACATATGTGTATGCGTCTCACCCCAACATGGACAAACCCATGCTGTGCAGCAGTAAAAACCAATTACACATTTACTAGCTGCATACAAACCTCTAACAACTCTCATACTGTATGTTTACATTGAGCATAATTATGTACAAAAATTCATTTTTCTAAAACTGAGGTTTTATTGTAATTCTTATTGTGAGCCACCTATAATATGAGACTTGATTCTATCATACTTTTTAAAAAGGGGGAAAAAAACACCCTCACTATACTTTGCTGTATTTGTTGTATTGCTTCAAAGTTACATTACAGCCAAGAAAATTACCCAAATTTCAACTTGGAACTGTTTCAACATTCTAATTACAATAACTATCATTATCACTTGTATACAATTTGTACCCTTGAGATGAGAAAAATACTGGTGAGCTTTTATGACGGACCTGCTTACGTTGCAGACAGCTAAATGCTTAACATGAAAAGTTTGCGAGAACATCAATACTCTTAGGAATTAAATGATAAAAAGTACATTTTTTCAAAATGTCATACCTGTTGTTCATGTCAAGGATCGCCTCACTGTGGTTAAGTAAGCTGCAGTCAAAGTCCTCAATGCATGAACTTTGACCCCAGCAATCTGGAAAGAGAGGTGTGTCCACCTGACGTCTAAAAGCCATGTTTCACCTCATCAGACAGCTGACGCAGAAATAAACATCATGAAAAAGCATATTACTGATGTCAGTGTTCCAAAGTGGAGATGATTTATTGATTGCGAATAGAAAAAAAAGCCAAAACATAATAAAAAAACAAAAAAACGATACTCAGCACATTTTTATTCATGTGATTACAGGGTAAAGAACCGCTTCATTAGTTTAAGAGACTTTCTGTTTTAAGCTGCTCAGTTGTGGTGGAAAATGCAAAATCTTGGCCGCAGCAAGTCAAACCGGGTAGAACCAACTGGCAGATGTGATGGAAAAATGGCATATGACAGTGCGCATCAAAAGCAGCAGTGAGATGTATTGAGATAAGTATGTTGAGTCAGCAGCTAAAAGCAGGTCATCAATAACCTGGACAACAACAGTCTCTGTGCTGCATTTTGCTGTGAAACCAGACTGAAACTCTTCTGGTTTATTTGTGCACAGATTTGGACATAAATTCAAATCTAAACAATATCTCAGGCAATAGCTTTTCTGGTGTTTGTGTCCAGATCTTGGGAATCAACAGACTGCTGACAAAATAAAGTGATTTAAAAAATGCACCACTGTGACACTCAGTTGAACTCGAGCTTAGCACTCTGTTTGAGTTTAAAATGTAATTGACCGCAGTGAGAAGTCTCGCTGTTTAAAAACGCTTCTGTGATCAGATCCCAAAGTAGCCTGTGTGTCACAGTCATTAGCACATATTTTAAGAGTGAGCATTTACTTAAAATGTGACAGTTAAACCACATTGTTCTATCTGTTCCGTGTGATCACATCTCTGAAGATGCTTTTTATAAGAGTGGAGCTGCTGCAGCTTTTAAATACACTCACTGTGGTCAGCAGCCAACACGCTGCTGTTAGAACAGCCACTGACACCGTTACTAAGCCAAACACCCCGAGATTAAGACGGAGGACAATGAACCACACGACCCTTTTCAGATGCTGTGAACGACTTGACAACTTTTACATTGTCAATTCAGGTCAACTGCCTTAAAGTCGGTTTCTATTCAACAGTTTTGCTTTATAAAGCTCTGAATATAACTGCATTCCTGACACATTGATACTGCACATGGTTTTATAAAACAAGAAGCCTCTTGGAAAAGACAAAAAACTATTTACCACACTACTCAAGTCATTCAAACACTATTAATGATAGAGAGGTGATAATTACAATGCTTTAAAGTGATGGAAAATAACAAAACAACAAAATAAAAAGGCACTGGTTCACATCTTCCTCTTTCCCTCAGTCAGCTGTTTCTGCTCTCGGTGGCCTGTAAGACACGCTTCCTGTAAGAGAATACAAATCGTATTTTAAAAAAGAAGCATTCAGTCCAAAAGATGGACTGAAACTACTCCAGCTGCATTCAGGTGAACACAAATTAGCTGTAGAGCAATAGTGTTAAACTTTACTGAGACTTGTCAGCCCTACAGTCATTATATTTTAATTTCTATAAAGTGAAGGAGGTACACAAAGCGTTACTTGTATTATGTGTTGTGTTGTTTATTTGTAAACTGGGAAAAGCAAGTTACTCCCTCACTGCTGCAGAAAGGCTGTACATACAGTAACTATTGAGACATTAAAGGAAACAGGCTCTGCATCAGTCTTACCTCGAGTGTAATAAACTGAAGAATAGACAGCACTCTCCTCTGGTGCACATGGCCTGGTAGTTGATTTGGACACTTTTGGTACCGTTTTAGAAACAAAGAAATTCAACTTCAGCTTAATGTGTCAGTGAATGTCTTTGTGGCGTCTAAATAGCAGCCAATCTTCTCCTGTAGTGATAAAGATCTAAAACTTTAATTCAAACCTGACTGCAATCACCCTGTAAGTTGTGTTTTATGTACAAATGATTGAAACATTTACATAGTTGCATGTTTTTTTATATTGTTTATAACAAAAAGGTATATTTAGGGTTCCTACACACAGCTGCAGATGGTTTTATGTTGTATGGCTTTTTTCAAAATTGTCATAGTTACTCGGTCTGCTATGAAACGTGTTGTAAGCAGATAGCTAAATAAACTCACTCAGTGGCCGTCTTCTTTTCTGTGTGTGGTTTACTCATGTGGTTTATAACCGAGAGGATCAAATTATCACCTGCTTCTAAAAGTTCTCAATCGGAAAAAACATGCCATGAGAAACTGGCCAGCTAGTGAAGTTAAGCACGTGATGAATTATTTTTTATTGAGCTCTCTACATTTATTTATTTACGTGTTTTGAGCCAACTCGTTCACAGCGACAATGCTAAAACTCAGCTTAGCATGTATAATATTTACCGTGTTCTAATTTATAGTGTTAAAGGTTGTGATATGAACTACCATGAAATCCGAAACATTCATGTCCCTGTCTACAAAAAGTGTTGTAATTTCCTGATTTCTCCTCTCACTCCATCAGGTCAAATACTTTGGTTTGTGACCAAATGCCTGACAAGTTACATTTCCATCAGCCTCAGCTGTTCTTTTTGTTTTGTGATAATCAGTCACTGTTAACATGCAACAATTTCACAAAAAAACACAAATATCAGCTTCTTTGGTGGCAGTAGTGGAAAAGTCATGGAATCATTATGGTATGAGCTATTATTTACATATAATAACAGAATTGCATGGCTATCAGTAGTTGCTGATACCATTTTGCATACATTATATCAAACATAAATTAATGCAATGATCAGAGCGAGAAGTGTCTCCTTACACTAAACTCAACAGCCTTCCTTTAATCTCAGTTAAACAGGGAGTACAGCAGTGAACAGTTACCTCTGGTGGGGCCTCCTTCAGTTTTGTCCTCTGTATCTCTGGGTTCCCGACAGGACAGTAGTCCAAACACCAATAGCAGCAAGGCCGGCAGTAAAAGCAGGGTGAGGTGATCCGGGGAGTGACTCTGGATAGGGGGAGTCTCTTTATGGGGCTCTAAAAAAAAACAAGATAAAGAACATTCTTTATCGTTAAGACATAGAGTTTGCTGTAACACAGACAGCAAACATAATAATTACAAATTGGACCTTTAAATGGGTCTACCATGACAGAGACAATCATGTAGCCTACACTTACACTCACCTTTGACAGCCAGCCAGCTCTCTGGTGATTGTCCAGCTCCAGAGATGTTGCACTTGTAAAGGCCTTCATCTGATGTGGAAACATTGTAGATGTCCATGTTTCCTTTATAGCCAGTCCTGATTCGGAGGCCATCTTTATAGAAATCGGCGATGAGTTCAGCGGAGCTTTTCTTCTTTTTGCAGTGCAGAGTCACATGGTCGCCTTCCTTCACAGGTAGAACAGGACTCTCCAAGATTACAGAACCAGCTGAACAAAAACATATTTTATGGTAAACATACAATATGTTTATGGAGACTTTTTGGGCTCTGCAAATCTTGACGTTGTAGGTTGTTTGACAGACCATTCAGATTGCTAAACTTCCTTTACTGTATAAATGTGTGATAAAAAATGCCTTAATTATGTATCAATCAGATTTCATTGCTCTGAAATACATCCTAATATATCTTGAGTTACTGGGTAAACATACCAGTGACAGTGATGTTGACAGCATTGCTTCTCAGTCCATCTCCATCTTCACACCAGTATCCTCCACTGTCTGATGAAAAGGCAGGTTTAATGGTGCCAGATCCTGCTGAAGTCACCCAGTTAGAAATGTTCGTTGGGATGATTTCCGTGAGTGTCCTCATCACTTTCCATTCGCCTGAGCCATCAGACTTACAATTAAAAGAGATGGACTCGTATTCAAAAAACTGCAGTCTCTTTGGGACAATATGAAGAAAAGCTGCACCTGAGAAACGCAAGAGATTCACCTTTTAAACTGATTATGTCACAGAAATTAATAGAATTTATACATGTGATATCACAACACAGTCATTTGTATAGAATTAGTAATCATCACCCATGCAGGGTGCAGAAGCTGTCTACACAGGACCAGTTCATACACAGTATTGTGTATTATGCACACTGTCAGTAGAGCCCAACTGTAGTTGAGGGCATAAAACTGAAGAAAATAGACTTGAAGCGTAAAAATACCTTTTGGTTACTTTTCTAAACTTGCACTGTCCTTCATGAAACACAAGCCATTACGCACCCGGCGTCTACAACTGTTCAGATATTTATAGGACTGCATCTGTGCAGTAGAGAATGTGAGGCGGCTGGCTGAGAAACACAACATGTACGTTCAAATTTCTTTTGTACTGTGCATATAAAAGTGGGCAGTCTTAGGTTAACAATGTGCTTTGCTGCCTTTTACAAATTACTAGTTGCCTTTAAAATAATTTGTTTAAGTGTTTTGTTTGAATTCTTTACTATCATTAATTTCATTTTTAAAAACATGTTTTTTTTAAACATTGGTACTGAACTCAAGAGCAAAATTCTTAATTGAACTAACTGCTGCTTACCATCTTTTTGAGCACAATCGCCGTTCTGAACTTGAGCACCCAGCACCATCAACACATTCACCACTGAAGAGACAAAGGACGAGACGTGTGGATCAGACGTAGATGGTTTTACATGTAAATTAATTTCTTTTTTGGAAAGCATCACTTCAGTATATGATTAGATGTCAGTGGATTTACTTGACATAGTCAGTTAGAAAAAATAGACTGAATATAAATACGTATACTGTAATAATAGTGCCCAGCTTTACAATAACTTCTCAATAACAGAGCCAACAAAGAAATGTGCAGATATTTTAGCAAATGGATTAGAACATCAGTACAAACGCATAAAACACGTTACAGAGACGAACATTTCTGTTGCAAATAAAAAAAAGGTTTGATTGAAAAAAAAAAAGCATTGCTTAGATAACTTTAGCTTGTGTAATACTTTGTTAATCAACTCTTGCACAGGAGACGGACTCAATACTCACACAGTCTGATGAAGCGAGCTGTGACCTCCATGTCCTCTTGCTGTTGACTGTCTGAATATCAGACTGAAATGCAGAGGAAGTGAATTGTAGGTGAGAACTTCCTCTTCTGGTGGAGTTTATTTCTGATGTTGACACAATAGTAGGTTTGCATGTTTGTCTGTGACTGAGTGAGTTAAGGTATTTGTGCAGACAGTCAAGTAGCACTCCCCCATTGGCTGATGACCTTTCAAAATGAATAGATGTGAACGGTTGTTACATCACCAGGGGTGGTCTCTTCCTCGCTGTATGCGAATAAACACAAAGGCTACATCACTGGTAGAAACCGATATGTTTTCTACACACAGAAGGACAAAGCTTCATGTACAACCAAAAGTAAAAAAGGATTTTGTAGACAGCATTTCTCAAAGTTGATACATTTTCTGCAAACTGAACAGGATTCAAAAGAAGAAGTTAGTTTTCTGTGTTTGTAATATGAGAAATATTTGCTTTTTTTTAAATGCCTTTCATATATTTAATGTAATTTATCAAATCAGTTAAAAGTGTGTTCCAACAACTGTTGGCATCAAAGACGCATATTAGATCAACCACTTGTGAAAGTTGGCCCCTTTCTTTTTGTGATGAAATGAATCCATGCAAGTATAAAAAAAAAAAAAAAACTCATTAAGTATCATTTGAGTTATTGGCTATCTAAAGTCCTTTTCTTACAAAACAGACATTTGTTGTGGATGCAGTTGTCCATGCTGTTTAACAGTAAACATCAGCTTACTTATATTCCTGCTAGAAAATGTGTTTGTGTTTTGGAAAGAAACCCATAAAAACTGCTTGCCATCAGTTCTAGGTTTACATGTAAGTAGCGCACTGTACTAAGTTTTAGTAGTCATTTTTTAGATATGTGTATCTCTCCTACTCAGTATTCCTCAAACACTGTTTCCATGCAAAAACAGAACTGCAGAACACGCATAATCTCAAAGTACACATTGAAATCAAATCGACAGTTACTCATCTCTACCTATCAGAAACCAAGATGACCTCACAAATTGAAGAGCAGCGGCTCAAAGCAGAGAATGACAAACTGAAGGACATATTACGGAATAATATCTATGTTGACACCTGAAGGACAGACTAAGGGAACTTGAGATTACGCACTGAACACAGAAACCATCAGAGATGACAGAGGATATGATTATTAAAAAATAGGTGATGAATTATGATGAGCACAGAAGAAAAAGGTGAAAATGTTTCACGCATAAAAAGGGGATACAATCATAGCATTTCAATGTAAATAATATGGTTTATTAAAAAATTCTATCACATCAGTACAGTACAACTGAAATGCGCCCCTTGGAGTTTTCTTGTAAATGAACAGTTCTGTTTACATTTAGTGTTCTCATATAATCTACATCATTATGGTCTAAAAACCTGTTCAATTTCTTTCCACACTAGCAAAACCATTTTTTCAATGTTTTAAAATTGTGTAAAGGTTTTACTGTTTACTAGCTTTGCTATAGTATGAAACCATGAGCAGGACTGTTAGTTGTGTACACGGTGGTGTTTGTGTATTGTGGAACCACTGAGACCTTTTTAAGTCCCTAAAATGATTAAACTAAGAGTTCACAGGGGTGAAATTCCCCCAGGGGGTGTTGTTGACCATACTGAAAACTAAAACTTAGTTCACCACTCACAATTACTTGGCCATATTTGATTTGCAGTTACAATCTTCTAGTCATATGGATAAATAACGTTAGACGATTATGTTGTCACATTACGTTTAGGGGAACAGAGATGAAGCAGACATCTTTGCAGTGTTGTTTTTCCCAGTTGTTTATTCCAAGTGCATCTAAGTAAACTCATGGAGTGTCATATGTATCAGAGTTCTGAAAAAAATGGTCTTATTGAATAGCTATCAAACCTGCAGAGGTTTGATTGTATTTTTAAAACACTGTAAGTGTAACACTGTCAGCTGCTGCTGACATGCTTTTTCTTTGCAGACATTGTACATGACGTGTACCGTTTCATTATGTATTAAAAAATGTTAATATGTACTGTATCAAATTCCTCGTATAAATACGAACAATGGAAATTCTGATTCTAATAATTGACTGATTTAATTTGTTTGATTCAACCATTATTAATGTCCAACACTCTACACTAACTTCCTTGTACTCTCTGAGAAATCTGAGATTCTTATAGCTGCTAATTGTTGAGGGCAGTTGAATGTAGAAGAGTACAGAACAGTAAAACCCTGGATTGATAACATTTGAACACCAGGGGGCAGCACTGAGCTGTCCTTCACTTAGGGGTGGATCACAGAGCAGAGAGTATTAATACATAATTCAAAACATTAAAGATTTCCAAAATGCAGAAGAACTTTCCAACACCTGCTGACAGACTTATGGAGAATTGGTGGTGTTTAAAAGTGAAGTTTTAGATTCTTCCAGTGACAGGCTGACCGTGCAAACATTATCTGGCATTGTATTACACTACTAAGAATTTACAAAGGTTTTGTAACTGAACTGAAACAAGATCTCCAGCACATGCAGTACAATCACTGATAGTCACAACAATACCAGCACAGCTATCCAGTGATGTAAAGCTGCAAAAGCAGAGAGAACTGGACTGTTAGGGAGTGTAAAAAAGAACTGAACGTTCTGTTAAGTCTCAGTATCTGCATTAACTTCAAAGAGGGGCCATGTGTAGGAGATCAGTGGTTTAACATGTCAATGGAACCTATGATGAATGTTTTTTTTTTAAGCTCAGCGTGTCTCCTTCATGTCAAACTGCTGCAACGGCATCACGGTGGTTGCTGACCACATCGAGTGTATTTAAAAGGCAGCAGCATCTCTGATCTTATAAACGTCATCGCAAGGCGTGTGAACAGACAGAGCAGATGGAACAACGTGATCAGACAGAGCAGATGGAACAATGTGGTTTAACTGTCACACACTGTAATAAACCACC
The DNA here is from genome assembly GCA_963678695.2 of Diplodus puntazzo. Taxonomy (NCBI): domain Eukaryota; kingdom Metazoa; phylum Chordata; class Actinopteri; order Spariformes; family Sparidae; genus Diplodus; species Diplodus puntazzo. Next base: position 25,203,958 of record OZ023170.1, read on the forward strand.
GACTCTTAAAAGTACTCACTGATGGTGTTACAAAGCCAATGGCCACAGATAAAGGCTGAGGACCATAAACCACACGACCCTTTCCAAATACTGTGAACAGATCGACTACTTTCTGCTGCAAGAGCAAGTTGATTGGAAAATAAGTACATAAGTATAAGTAAGTATAATCTCGCCTTACAAATAAAATCTACCATGTACAATATACTGTCACAATGTGAGATCAATTCACCTTCCAAAAGTAAAAAAAAAAAAACAACAGTTTTTGTTCCCTTAAAATCTTGACAATCCTCTTGTGGGTGTAAAAAATTCTCTGCTTCTTTTTCTTAAATGAATTTTGACCCTGGTGGTTTTAGAAAGGAGGAACAAGCAGCTTAAACCCCAAAGCCGACCTTAACTATCGTAGTTGTTAAAGAACTGAAACGTTTTCTGCCATCCCTCTGGTGTCTGGATCAGATGTGAGTTCTTCTTTGTCTCAGCAACAAACAGCAAGACAATGACTTGGAAACACACTGTAATAAAAGCAGTTTTTCTTTCACATATCCTTTTTATTTTTACAATTCTAGAAATATATACACTAAAGAAAGAAGTAAATAAGAAGAAGCAGCCCCCTCTGCCCCACAACCGCCCCTAAATTAAAAAGTAAAGTAGTCCTCAGTCCTTCAGTCAGGTGCAAGTGGCCTGTAAAACACACAATAGCATGGAAGTTATACATATGAAGTCTTATTTTGCCTTATTTTTTAAAAAAGTTTGTTATAAAGGGTACAAGATTAAGAATCTATGTTGGGCTGAAGAGCATAGAGCAGCTACAGTAATGTCAGCATGCTAAGGTGCTCACAATGACAATGCTCATGTTCAAGTTCACCATCTTAGTTTAGCCTGTTAATATGGTAAAATTTGATACTAGCACAAAACACAAAGGACAGCTGAGGCAGTTGGGAATTCAATTAGATGTTAAGGTATTTGGTCATAAACCATAAAAAGTGCTGGACAAAACTTTCACATTGTGATTTTTATGAAGTATAAATGTGAGATCTGTAATATATATATATATATATATATGTGATATATTTCACTGATAAATAAATGTGAACCTGGCGGTGGCGCTAGAAGAAAGAATCAGGAGATCACCAAAGTCAGTAGGTTAAATCATCTTGACAGCCTGACTGTAAGTGTGACATTTCACAGAAATACATTCTGACTGGACCAAAAGTGATGGGAGTTAAACTGAAAATAATCCTACATGACTTCTCTCAGTATTACACTACAATAGTGTCATCAATATTCCACGTTTAGTTCACTGTAAATAAAAAACAACATGACCATTTTATTGCCAAAGACATCTGTATCACTGTTTGAGATCATAGCTGTTAATGTTCATCATTGTTTAAACCTCCAAATAAACTGATTTGGTGTATATTTCATTGGAGTCTTTGCAAAGCTTGTTCATATTCTAAACTTTAAAAGAGGTACTATAAGTGTTATGCCATCCTTCTGGTTGCCACATGATTGAGTGCAAGAACAGTAACTGTAATATTAGAGAAAGAGATTCTGAATCAGCCTCACCTCTAGTAGACTGAAGAATAGATGGCAGTCTCTTCTGGTGAACTTGCCTTGGTCCTTGCACTTCCTGTTTCATGAAGTAAACATATCAGTTCATTGTTGTTAAATGTTACTGATAACAGGCAAAGCAGTTCATTTTTACTTTAGGATTTTTTTATTCTTCATTTTATGATGTTTTTGTTATTGGTTGGTGTTTTTTTCAGGTTGTGAGATACTCTGCATCAGTGGCTTTTAAAAGCAATAGTTAAAGAAAACAAAGCGGGAGAAATAAACTGTGCAGAGGTGATATACCATAGAGCTGTCGGTTATTTTAAACTGTTCAGTGTGTTCATGTTGAAACTTTCCATCTCATAGTGCATGTCACCTTTCACAACCTCCAGGCTACTGAGGGGCCTCTGTGGTTTTCTCATGTGGTTGACAGCTATAAATTATCACCTGCTACCAAAGTACTGAAAAGTAAACAGTGTTCTTCAGACATATCTGAAAATGTTTGATTATTTAAGTGCAAGAATAATGTGACATTTGTTCAAGTTGGAAAATGATACATTTTTAATTACTAATTTAGCGTTAATCAACAGCATCACACCGAAAACTTCATATAGTCTCATTCTGAAAGGAAGTGATCCCCAGTTAACAGTGAAGTGGAAGGAACAGAAACTACCTTTCTTCTTCCTTTGGTGTTTAACAGCAGCATATGTCACATCATCTGGATCAACTGCCCTTTCTCCTGCGGAACAGTAACATAAAAAAACAAAACAGAAAGACAGTTTCTCACATCCTGTATTTCATTTTCAAGCTGTTTTATCATAAATGGTTTGAAATGGTATTTGTGCACATTGTCATCTGTGGCATTAAACAGCACTTCAGATATTAGTTAAAACCACATATTTAATAATTCAAAAAAAAAATGTTGCACAAGCTTGTAAGAAACACTTCTATAGTAAAATGTACCTTTTTCCTTCTTTTGTTTTTGGACAAGAGCATATGTTGAATGTTGTTGATCGACAACACTGTTCGCACCTGCAACTGAAACATAAACTGTCACACTGTATTTCATTAGAACAATCTGCACATACTGTATACAGTAAAGCAAAGACAGTAGGATAGGAGGAATACAGTAATTGCAATATAAAAAATAAAATAAATTCAGACCCAATATATCAAGACAAATTAAATTCTTGAGTTTTTTCTTTGAGCAAGTTCTGACTGAGCAATAACCTTTCCTCTGCCTAAAATATAAGTTTCTTAAATCACAAAATGAGCACAAAACTACATCTGCAAAATAACTGCAAAAATGCAGAATAACACAAATATTCAAAGTACACCAAATAATCTCTCTTTAATCTGAAAGGGTTAATGTGTATAGAATCAAACTAATTGTTGCACAAACTCTTTAGATTAAGTAGAAGATTCTTTTCAAAATGTACCTTTTTGGACAAGAGCATATGTTGCATGTTGTGGATTGTCAACGCCGTCCGCACCTACAACTGAAACATGAAACTGTCACACTGTGTTTTGTTAGAAAAAGCTGCAGATAGTATAGCAAATACAATGTACACAGTATAGCAAAGACATCAAGATAGTGGGAATACAGTAATTGCAATATAAACATTTAAAAAATCAGACCCAACACATTAAGACAACTTCAACCTTTAGTTTTTCTTTTTGAACAAGTTCTACCAGAACAGTAGCCTTTAAATAGACATTTCACAAAGCGCAACATGAGCACAAAACTATATGTGAAATAATTTAAAAAGTGCAGATTACCACAAATATCCAAAGAACACCAGAGAATACTTCTAAGAAGAAGAATTTTAACAAAATGTACCTTTTTTCCCCTGTTTTTTGACAAAAGCATATGTGGCATGTTGTGGGTCGACAACACTGTTCTCTCCTGAGACTGAAACATAAAAAAGGACAACACTCACTGACCTGCTGTATTTAATCAGAAAAAGACACATATACAGTATAACAAAGACAGGAAGACAAAGGTATACACTAATAAGTCTCAAAAATCTGACCTAACATTACGATAGCTTAAACTATAGGTTTTATTTTTCTCTGAGTAGGTGCCAATAGAATAATTTAATTTTCTTTGCCTTAAACAGCCGCAAATGAGCTGAAATTCAGCAAAACATCAGACTAAAAAAGAGTTGAGAGTACTGATGAAAACAAATATCTTAAATAGAACAAAATATCACAACACATTACCAGCAACAAACGTAGTCTGAAAGAGATTAATCTAAAATGAGTGGAGGAAATTACACTGAAGACACTGAACCCCAAATTGCTCCAGATGTATATTCCATTGGTACATATGTGTCTGTGTCAATGGGTGATGAGCATGTCGGCACCTTGCATGGCAGCCTCTGCCATCAGTGATCAATGATGTGTGTGTGTGAAAAGTTGTACGTCTTAACTGTAAAGCCTAACAAGTTGCAGAAAAGTCCTTGATGTGGAAAGTATTTGTTGTTGCCTTCATTGCAAAAATGACTTTGATAATGACAGTGACATTACTGGTGTTTCTCACCTGTATGATCTTCATGTGAATGTGATCCTGGTGTTGGCTTTCCAGATGAAAAACAGGTCAATACTGAAGGACAGAAAAGAGAAAATGTCATCAATACATGACTCTTTAAAAGAAGAACTTCAGTGTGTGTGTTTTAGAAATGACACTGAGGACATTAAATAGTGTACTATCAGAGGAGAAGTGGATGAGAATAAACACCATCATAAAGCTATTTATGCCGCTACAATAGGACTGATTAAACAACACTTAACACGTCCTAGCTTAAAGTAGTAGGACACAGCATCACTCTACCTTTGTGTTTCCTGCAGAGAAGTAGTCCCATCACCAACAGCAGCAGACCCCCCAATAAAACCCAGACAACCATCCACAGAAGGGAGAGATTAGATGAGGGGCTGCTGGAAGGTGGAGTCTCTTTGGGGGCTTCTTTACTTTGATTTGAAACAGTCAGCCGGCTCTCTGGTGATTCTCCAGCTCCAGGGATTTTGCACCTGTAGAGTCCTTCATCAGACGTGGAAACATTTTGGATGGTCATTGTCCCTTTATACTGGGAACCAAGACTGGAACCATCTTTGTAGAATTCTGCAGTTGCAGTATGTTCTGACTTGGATTCCTTCTTCGAACAGTGAAGAACCACATCATGTCCCTGCACCACAGGACGGGCTGGTACGTCCAGGATCACAGAACCAGCTGAACAATGTGGTAAAAGTGTGTTATAATAATATCATTCCTTTTTTGTTCATTAGAAAACATCAATAACATATAACATAACCTGTAATCATACAACAGCGTAAACCTTAATCTTAACTAAAAACCATAAGAAGTGCCATATTTAAGTTATCTTCCTGTTTACAAGTTACTGCATATCAGTCAGAAGTGGCTTTTGTCTTAAAGCCGAAGAGTTTGAAGAAATATTAGTAATATTATATTACTTGTTTTATCAATCTTACTTCAGTTGCAGTTGGATAAATCCGACTAAGGGTTCAGTGTGAGCTACAAATTGCAACTATTGAGTTGATTGGTAAATTGTGGGTAAACACTCTGCAATTCCCCCCTTTGTTATGTGGGCAACTACAGTTTTTCTTTCTGTTTTATGATTGCAAACTCAATATCCTTGGAGGTCGGACTGTTCTGGACTATTTTTCTACTTTTCACAGGCAGAAAAAAAATCTTTTGACTGAGAAAATAATCAGAAATTAAACTTAAGCCAGTGTGACTTCTGATATGCAAGCAAGTGGTGAACTGTTCACTTCTACTGCAGCGAAGTTCAACAGACGTAACACTTTGAAACAACACTGTCCCAAAATGTAGACACACTTGCCTGTCGAAGAAAATTGACATATACATAACAAAAAAAAATAACACACATCTGTTTGATAATGCATGATCCATCTTGAACTAATATGTCTTAGGTGTTTCAGGACTACCTGACCTGACATCTACTTTAATCTAACAGTGAGTTCCAAAATACTAATTGAGCTAACTGTGTCTCTGCCTCAATTAAATGAGACTCTCTTGACTTACTATTTTGCTAAACATACCAGTGACAGTGATGCTGACAGCACGACTCGTTCTTCCCTCTGCATCTTCACACCAGTACGCTCCACTATGGCGTTTAAAGGAAGGATTAATGCTGCAGGACGAGGCTGATGAGCTCCAGGTGTCAGAAACTGCTGATTGGATATTCATCACTCTCCATTCAGTCAAACCAGTGAACTCTTCACAATTTACAGTGAAATTCTCATATTCAAAAAACTGCAGCCTGTTTGGAGAAACACTGGGAAAAACTGCATCTGAGACAAAAATACAGAGATACAGCAATCAGTTGAAGACATGTTGTTCACATGTAATATTCACCATTTACAAAAACAATACACATCCTTAAATGAATCATTGCTTATAATTTAATATACTATCTGCAACTTGCAAAGAACAAGGTGGTTGTGGTTACAATGTCTGTTCAACTCTGCATTAGCTTCACTCTGTAACACGATGACTTAGTTCTTGGTCTCTAAGCACTGTTAATGTTGACTGTTGATCTCTTTGTTTAATCAATTTGCTGCAAATGTCTAAACAAAAAGCACAACAGGAAATATCAGAATCAGACTCAGTATGAACATATATGTAAGGTTTCTAGTCTGAGTTTTTCATTTCACCAAATGCTACACACAGTACTGAGAAGGGGTTTAAGTAATGAAGGCAATTATCAGGAATATCTCATGGCCAAGCAAGAGTGTTAGGGATATTAGCCCAGCAACTAAGTCAATATATCCAACTTACCAGCTTTCTGAGCAGAGTAACTATGGCCAATTTGTGCAACCAGCAGGACCAACACATCTATTACTGAAGAGACAGATGGAAAGAGCTGTCTACCAAACACAGTATAAAAATATTTGTCCAATGGCTAAAAATACAGATTAGTAATTGAGTGAGAAAAAGTGTCAGTACTTACACAGTCTGGTGCAGAGGGCTGTAATGTCCATGATGTCTTGCTGCTGATTGCCGCAGCACAGACTGAGTACAACTAAGACGTGTTGCAGGTTGGTACCTCCTCTTCCTGTTTGTACTATTTCTGGTGTTGATGCAGCAGCAGGTTTGAACTGTATGTCTAGAAATATCTTCAAGATGCACAACTGCTATTGTAAAGTAAGTGGAACAGCCTTAAGTGTCAGTCACTGGCTTTCTCACAGCCAGAGTCATAAAACCTGATACTGTTGGTGAGCCTCCTCTGTTGCTTTTTGAATATTGCGGTTAAAGTGAGTGCTCAATGGCCACAGCCACCAAAAACTGTCCTTAAAAATATAAACCTGATAGCCTCGATCCACGTAAATGACACACAACGTGTATGATAACTTCTTTTCCCAGTGTAAAAGATAAAATCAGGGAGTTGAGCACTGACTCACTTGCCGAGCTAGAAGAATCCAGTTTGAACTATGACAGACTGCAGAGTCGAGAATCTGGACTACATCATTAACTTGGCTTGACTACCATGGGAGCAAACATTGGCAATTTTAAAATGTTTTGACTGATGTCTTCCATACTGTTGGTAGTCTGCGATGACCTTCCAAACCCATAGCAGCACGAGAGTATATAGCTTGTCAGGGCCTTCAATAACTGTTACAAATCACCATTCCAATACTAATTTTCTTTCCTTACACATCAATTGATATTTTTCTACATAACAAAAAATGGGTAAGCTTAGGAAGAGTGCAATTTTTTGTTAAACGGGCAATATGTAGTTTGAGACAAAAATTCAAAATGAGAATTCGAGTTTAGAGGCTCTACAGTCACACTTCAGCAGTCATGATCCACACAGCCACTAGAGGTCTTTTCAGTTAAATGTAAACACAAGTCATTATAGGCATTTAAAATAATGACTACTAGTGTTTTGTCTTTCTTGGAATGACATAACCTGCCCAAAAATGTATCACCAAAAAACATTGAGGGTTTTCCTGAAACTCTAGACTTTAATATTATTTTAGGTACAGATTCAGTATTTTAATCAAGAACACCTAGCCTGACCACAGTCTTTAAGAATGTTTAGGGAACTGAGCCTGTGACTTTGTGGTAAATTAAATTCAGTCTGTATTTCAATTTGGTCGCTTGCAACTGATCCGTCACCCTGCAGAACTCAGCCCTCTGATAAGATTATGATTCCCATAAATATCTAAAAGAAGTCCAACTCTGCCCTCTGCAGTCCCTCAGCCACTATCACAGACTTCTCCCCTGATTGAATAAAGGTGTGACAGTTATACTCGTGGGCAGGTATTTTATGAGTGCAACTCACCTCCAACTTAAACTGCTTCTTAAAAGTTGTTCATTAACTTGAATCATTCTGAATATCCTGCTGTTGGGACTGTTTCATCACACACTGAGCAGAATGTCCCATGAGATTTACAGGAAAAAGCACCCATTCAATCAGAGTGATTATTTATAGTACATAGACTGAATTTGCATGTAAACTCTTAGACACGTGGTTACATGGTGAATGTTAAAAGTTGCACATACATATTAATGTTCATGCAATCGAAAATTATTGACAGGAACACAAGGAGAACAAACCTTATGTGATTACAGTTGACCTTCTTAAAAGGAACAAATCATTTATTTGAGGACTTTGCTCCTGAAACTTGCTGCGCACTGAGGTTTAGTTCAAAGTTGTAACTACAGCAAGCAAACCAATACCTGTTTGTCAAATAAGATCAGGGGTCCGTTTCAAAAAGCAGGTTCAGCAAACTCTGAGTCTAACCCTGAACTCTGACTTGATCTACTCTGAGATAGGAAACTCTGAGTTTTCGGTTCCAGAACAGCTGATTTGGGTTAGTTTGATCAACTCGGAGTAGTTTCACCTGCACCACAGGTATTGAAAGACAGCGTCAATGGAGCCCCGATTCGACGAGTCACCATGGCAACGAGGAAGAGGGCGGCTACGTTTTTCACCCCACTGGAATTGGAAATATTAATGCGCTCATACGGTGAGTTTGAGCACGTTTTTAGAAGGAAGTGTAACACCACTGCAGCAGCAAAAGAGAGGGAGACGGTGTGGGAGAACATTGGTGCTCGGGCCAATGCGTTAGTTTAAATGTAGTCCTTTGCAATCACAATAATATTACGGGGGGAAACTACTTGAGTGGTAGCCTATTAATTTATTTCATTTAGGTGCAACCCCGCGGGGGAGAAGCGCACTTGGCAGCAACTTAAGATGAAACATAAAAACATTAGATCTCCGCATAATCTCATGGGGATTCCTCAGTTTGATCATGTTTTACATTGTAAAGTAAATATTAAGTGGCTGTTTGACCGTATAGTTGTTTTATCCCCAACATAATGCTGTTTTCACACACATAAATGTCTTCTCATCTATATCATGTTCTGTTAAACAATTAAGCCTATTTAAACTAAAGATGGGTAGAAGCGTTTCAGGGCGAGGCACACTTTTCTGACCGCTCTGCATACAGTTGCTCAAGTGCTCTGCATCTCCGACGTTGTATAATAAAAAATAAAAAACTCCAATTTGCAAAAAAACGCAGCGCAACACACAACATCTGCTGGGATGTGAGAGCATGACTTCGGTTGGTAATGTGGGAAATGTATGGACGGATTAGGTTGTGTATGTAAATGATGGACTGTGACGTGAAACGGTACCGCTCAAAAAGATAATTGTCTGGAAATGCAAGAACATCTATGCGCGGTCTGATAATCATCTCCCGACGAATATTTAATTCTCTGCGCAGTAATGCTGCACCTTCATCCACAGTATCATTATCAAAATGACACGCCATGGTAGTGAAAATAGTCGCCACCTATTATAACTTCTAATGTAGAACTACTGACTGATTATTGCAATGATTTTCTCAAAAAACAGACGGCAGAACTATGCTACGCCAAAACTCGCCTGCTGACTGAATGAATGAGGAAATCAAATACCGTGTGTGGCTGAAAGAGGGCGGAGACAGAGAGAAACTCGAGGTTTGTTGAGAAAAACCTGGTCCCGACCAGGTTAGTTTCAAAGCGTATGTTACCATGGTAACTGACCGAGAGCTTAAGTTACCTCTCTCTGTGAAACAGGCTAGAGTTACCCCTCTTTCCCTGGTTTGAGTTACCTCCCTTTGTGAAACGGAAAACTCAGAGTTTCCCTCATTTCAGGGTTAACAGACTCAGAGTTTTCACTAAACCTGCTTTGTGAAACGGACCCCAGGACTGTTAGTTGTGTACACAGTGGTGTTTGTGTATTGTGGAACCACTGAGACCTTTTAAAGTCCCAAAAATGAAAAGAGTTCACAGGGGTGAAATTCCCCCAGGGGGTGTTGTTGACCAAACTGAAAACTTAATATTAGTCCACCACTCACAATTACTTGGCCATATTTAATTGCAGTTACAATTTTCTAGTCATATGGATAAGTAACTGTGACGGAGCGCCTTTAAACGCCCGTCATTCCCTGACCGGCGCGCTCTCTCTCAGAGAGTGCCGGTGCCGGGAGCGCTCGCTGCGCTCTCATGGTTCCGGCGGAGCCAAGCTCCGTCCAAACTGCTTCCTCACAGACCGCATCTCGCGGTCCAGCAGTGACACAAACTTTCGCCCATCTCCCTGAACTCTGTTCGCCCGCCCAACATACTCACATACACACACACGCATACACACACGCTCACCTGCTGTTGCTGCGGAGGTCTGTCTCGGGTTCACGGGCCGAACCGAGGCAGTTCCGGATCATGGCATAAATAGCGCTGGTTGGCGCGCTTCAATGGGTCAGGTGACCACGGACTCTTCTAATATTATTATTTGTTTATAATGCATTGAGAATTTATGTGTTCTGTGTGAACAATGGCACAGCCATATGAAGGGGTGTTAGTGCCACAATACTGGAGTGAAAGTTAATGGGGTTTCTGTGTTTTGATATTCTGTTTCCCAGTTTCTGTGTTGAAACCCCTGTGTTGGGTTAATTGGTTTGCCTAGGAGAGGGGCCAAGGGGGTATTTAAAGGGAGCCCAGCTCACTTGAGGGGAGCATTCGGCTGAGAGGCATGTGGGTCCCAGCTGCTGCCCAGTTTGCTGTAAATAGGTTACGCTTCGTTCCGTTGTAAATATTCCTGTAGCTTTGCTGCCACCTGTGGGTATTTTTTTCTCTGGTTTTGGTGTAAATAAAAATTCACCGTACAAAACTTTGCCGACTGGGCCATCATCTGCCCATCGTAAAGTACGAACCCCGACAATAACGTTAGACAATAATGTTTTCACATTAAGTTTAGGGGAACAGAGATGAAGCAGACATCTTTGCAGTGTTGTTTTTCCCAGTTGTTTGTTCCAAGTGCATCTAAGTAAACTCATGGAGTGTCATATGTATCAGAGTTCTGAAAAAAATGGTCTTATTGAATAGCTATCAAACCTGCAAAACAGTGTAAGTCGACTGCAGCTGCTGCTGACATGCTTTTTCTTTGCAGACATTGTACACGAGGTGTACTGTTTTATTCATGTTTTAATAAATGTTAATATGTACTGTATCAAATTCCTCGTATAAATACAAACAACGCAAATCTATCCATCCATCCATTTTCGTCCGCTTATCCGAGGCCGGGTTGCGGGGGCAGCTGCCTGAGCAGGGACACCCAGACTTCCCTCTCCCCGGACACTTCCTCCAGCTCTTCCGGGAGGATCCCAAGGCGTTCCCAGGCCAGCTGGGTGACATAGTCACACCAGCGTGTCCTGGGTCTTCCTCGGGGTCTCCTCCCGGCGGGACATGCCAGGAACACCTCCCGAGGGAGGCGTCCCGGAGGCATCCGAAACAGATGCCCAAGCCACCTCAGCTGGCTCCTCTCGATGTGGAGGAGCAGCGGCTCTACTCCGAGCTCCTCCCGGGTGACAGAGCTCTTCACCCCATCTCTAAGGGAGCGCCCTGCCACCCTGCGGAGGAAACTCATTTCGGCCGCTTGTATCCGGGATCTTATTCTTTCGGTCATGACCCAAAGTTCATGGCCATAGGTGAGGGTCGGAACGTAGATTGACTGGTAAATCGAGAGCTTCGCCTTTCGGCTCAGCTCTCTCTTCACCACGACAGACCGATACAACGACCGCATTACTGCGGCCGCTGCACCGATCCGCCTGTCAATCTCACGCTCCATCCTTCCCTCACTCGTGAACAAGACCCCAAGATACTTAAACTCCTCCACTTGAGGCAGGAGCTCTCCTCCCACCTGGAGGGAGCAAGCCACCTTTTTCTGGTCGAGAACCATGACCTCGGATTTGGAGGTGCTGATTCTCATCCCAGCCGCTTCACACTCGGCTGCAAACCGCCCCAGGACATGCTGGAGGTCCCGGCTCGAAGGAGCCAACAAGACCACATCATCCACGAAAAGCAGAGATGAGATCCAGTGGCTCCCGAACCAGATCCCCTCCGGCCCGAGGCTACGCCTAGAAATTCTGTCCATAAAAATGATGAACAGAACAGGTGACAAAGGGCAGCCCTGCCGGAGTCCAACATGCACTGGGAACAGGTCTGACTTACTGCCGGCAATGCGAACCAAGCTCCTGCTCCGGTCGTACAGGGACCGTACAGCCCCTAACAGAGGGCCTCCGACCCCGTACTCCCGGAGCACCTCCCACAGAATGCCACGAGGGACACGGTCGAATGCCTTCTCCAAGTCCACAAAACACATGTGGACTGATTGGGCAAACTCCCATGAACCCTCGAGCACCCTGCGGAGGGTATAAAGCTGGTCCAGTGTTCCACGGCCAGGGCGAAAACCGCATTGTTCCTCCTGAATCCGAGGTTCGACTATCGGCCGAATTCTCCTCTCCAGTACCCTGGAATAGACTTTCCCAGGGAGGCTGAGGAGTGTGATCCCCCGATAGTTGGAACACACCCTCCGGTCCCCCTTTTTAAATAGGGGGACCACCACCCCGGTCTTTGACCAGTTTGACCAGATCCCGAGGGAGGCTGGAGGTGTGCTCCCCCAATAGTTGGAACACACCCTCCGGTCCCCATTTTTAAATAGGGGGACCACCACCCCGGTCTGCCAGTCCAGAGGCACTGTCCCCGACTGCCACACGATGCTGCAGAGACGTGCCAACCAGGACAGCCCCACAACATCCAGAGACTTGAGGTACTCAGGGCGGATCTCATCCACCCCCGGTGCTTTGCCACCGAGGAGCTTCCGGACTACCTCGGTGACTTCGGCTTGGGTGATGGATGGGTCAACCTCTGAGTCCCCAGCCTCTGCTTCCTCTATGGAAGGCGTGTCAGTGGGATTGAGGAGATCCTCGAAGTATTCCTTCCACCGCCCGACGATGTCCCCAGTCGAGGTCAACAGCTCCCCACCTCCACTGTAAACAGTGTTGGTGGAGGACTGCTTCCCCCTCCTGAGGTGCCGGATGGTTTGCCAGAATTTCTTCGAGGCCGACCGGTAGTCCTCCTCCATGGCCTCCCCGAACTCTTCCCAGACCCGAATTTTTGCTTCCGAAACTGCCCGTGCTGCCACACGCTTGGCCTGCCGGTACCCGTCAGCTGCCTCAGGAGTCCCCCGGGCCAGCTAGACCTGGTAGGACTCCTTCTTCAGCTTGACAGCAACCCTTACTTCCGGGGTCCACCACCGGGTTCGGGGATTGCCGCCGCAACAGGCACCGGAGACCTTACGGCCACAGCTCCGGACAGCCGCGTCAACAGTGGAAGTGGAGAACATGGTCCATTCGGACTCAATGTCCCCAGCCTCCCTCGGGATCTGGTCAAAGCTCTCCCGGAGGTGGGAGTTAAAGATCTACCTGGCAGAGGGTTCCGCCAGACGTTCCCAGCAGACCCTCACGATACGTTTGGGTCTGCCAGGTCTGTCCGGCCTTCTCCCCCGCCAGCGGATCCAACTCACCACCAGGTGGTGATCAGTTGACAGCTCAGCCCCTCTCTTCACCCGAGTGTCCAAGACATACGGCCGGAGGTCAGATGACACTACCACAAAGTCGATCATTGATCTCCGGCCTAGGGTGTCCTGGTGCTACGTGCACATATGGACACCCTTATGCTTGAACATGGTGTTCGTTGTGGACAAACTGTGACTAACACAGAAGTCCAGTAACAAAACACCACTCGGGTTCAGATTGGGGAGGCTGTTCCTCCCAATCACACTCCTCCAGGTGACACTGTCATCGCCCACGTGGGCGTTGAAGTCCCCCAGGAGAACGACGAGAGTCCCCGGTTGGAGCACTCTCCAGTACCCCTCCCAGGGACTCCAAGAAGGCCGGGTACTCTGCACCACTGTTCGGCCCACAAGCCGAGACAACGGTGAGAGTCCTATCCCTGACCCGAAGGCGCAGGGAAACGACCCTCTCGTTCACCGGGGAGAACTCCAACACATGGCGGCTGAGCTGAGGGGCTATAAGCAAGCCCACACCAGCTCGCCGCCTCTCACCGCGGGCAACTCCAGATTAGAAGAGAGTCCAGCCTCTCTCAAGGAGTTGGGTTCCAGAGCCCAGACTGTGCGTGGAGGTGAGCCCGACTACTTCTAGCTGGTACCCCTCAACCTCCCGCATCAGCTCAGGCTCTTTCCCCCCCAGCGAGGTGACATTCCATGTCCCCATGGCTAGAGTCACCATCCGGGGATTGGGTCGCCGGGGGCCCCGCCCACGACTGCCACCCATATCCCACTGCACCGGCCCCTTCTGAACCCTCCCGCGAGTGGTGAGCCCATGGGAGGGCGGGCCCACGTTGCTCGTTCGGGCTGCACCCGGCCGGGTCCCGTGGGCAATGACCCAGCCACCAGGCGCTCGCCTGCGAGCCCCAACCCCAGGCCTGGCTCCAGGGTGGGGCCCCGGTGACGCCTATCCGGGCGACGTGCACATCCTTGTTCTTCTTTCTGTCATTAGGGGCGAGTGAACCGATCTTAGTCTGACCCGTCACCTAGGACCTGTTTGCCTTGGGAGACCCTACCAGGGGCATTAAGCCCCGGACAACATAGCTCCCAGGAACATTCGGGTGCTCAAACCCCTCCACCACGATAAGGTGCCAGTTCAAGGAGGAGCAATGCAAATCCTGATTCTAATAATTGACTGATCCATTTGTTTGATTCAACCATTATTAATGTCCAACACTCTACACCACCTTCCTTGTACTGTCTGAGAAATCTGTGATTATTATAGCTGCTAATTGTTGAGGGCAGTTGAATGTAGAAGAGTACAGAACAGTAAAACCCTGGATTGATAACATTTGAACACCAGGGGGCAGCACTGAGCTGTCCTTCACTTAGGGGTGGATCACAGAGCAGAGTATAAATAATATTTATAATAAAATGATAAGGAGAATTTAGTATTTGTAACATATTAAAATGTCCTCATCATCACCAAGTAATCATTAATAAATACTTCAAAACGTTACAGCTTGCAGCTAGAGAAGTTTATTTGAAGCATTACAGTTGCTGTAACTTTTAGTTTTTTGATTCTTCCAGAGACAGGCTGATCATGCAAACATATTATTTGGCATTGTATTACACTACAAAGAATTCATGAAGTGGAACAAAATCTTCACCAC
This sequence comes from Diplodus puntazzo, assembly GCA_963678695.2. Classification (NCBI taxonomy): domain Eukaryota; kingdom Metazoa; phylum Chordata; class Actinopteri; order Spariformes; family Sparidae; genus Diplodus; species Diplodus puntazzo. The sequence goes on from OZ023170.1 coordinate 25,219,052, forward strand.
ATGCAGTACACTCACTGATAGTCACAACAATACCAGCACAGCTGTCCAGTGATGTAAAACTGCAAAAGCAGAGAGAACTGGACTGTTAGGGTTGAGGTGCCATGTGTAGGATATCAGTGGTTTAACATGTCAATGGAACCCATGATGAATGTTTTTTTAAGCTCAGCTCATTGGTATCAGCGTGGTTGCTGACCACACCAAGTGTATTTAAAAAGCTGCAGCAGCTCCGATCTTATAAATGTCAAGACGTGTGAACAGACAGAGCAGATGGAACAATGTGGTTTAACTGTCACACGCTGTACTAAACCACCGACCCTTAAAAGTACTCACTGATGGCGTTACAAAGCCAATAAAGGCTGAGGACCATAAACCACACGACCCTTTCAAAATACTGTGAACAGATCGACTACTTTCTGCTGCAAGAGCAAGTTGATTGGAAAATAAGTACATAAGTATAAGTAAGTATAATCTCGCCTTACAAATAAAATCTACCATGTACAATATACTGTCACAATGTGAGATCAATTCACCTTCCAAAGGTGAAAAAAAACAACAGTTTTTGTTCCTTTAAAATCTTGACAATCCTCTTGTGGGTGTAAACAATACTCTCCTTCTTTTTCTTCAATGGATTTCTGCCCTGGTGGTTTTAGAAAGGAGGAACAAGGAGCTTAAACCCAAAAGCCAACAATAACTATCGTAGTTGTTAAAGAACTGAAACGTTTTCTGCCATCCCTCTGGTGTCTGGATCAGATGTGAATTCTTCTTTGTCTCAGCAACAAACAGCAAGACAATGACTTGGAAACACTATGTAATAAAAGCAGTTTTTCTTTCACGTATCCTTCTTTTTATTTTTTACAATTTTAGAAATATATACACTAAAGAAAGAAGTAAATAAGAAGTAGCCCCCTCTGCCCCACAACCGCCCCTAAATTAAAAAGTAAAGTAGTCCTCAGTCCTTCAGTCAGGTGCAAGTGGCCTGTAAAACACAAAATAGCATGGAAGTTATACATATGAAGTCTTATTTTGCCTTATTTTTTAAAAAAAGGTTGTTATAAAGGGTACAAGATTAAGAATCTATGCTGGGCTGAAGAGCATAGAGCAGCTACAGTAATGTCAGCATGCTAAGGTGCTCACAATGACAATGCTCATGTTCAAGTTCACCATCTTAGTTTAGCCTGTTAATATGGTAAAATTTGATACTAGCACAAAGACAAAGGACAGCTGAGGCAGTTGGGAATTCAATTAGATGTTAAGGTATTTGGTCATAAACCGTAAAAAGTGCTGGACAAAACTTTCACATTGTGATTTTTATGAAGTATAAATGTGAGATCTGTAACAAATGTCATAGCAATCTATCAAATAACGATTGATATATTTCACTGATAAATAAATGTGAACCCGGCGGTGGCGCTAGAAGAAAAAATCAGGAGATCACCAAAGTCAGTAGGTTAAATCATCTGGGCAGCCTGACTGTAAGTGTGACATTTCACAGAAATGCATTCTGACTGAACCAAAAGTGATGGGAGTTAAACTGAAAATAATCCTACATGACTTCTCTCAGTATTACACTACAATAGTGTCATCAATATTCCACGTTTACTTCACTGTAAATAAAAAAAACAACATAACCATCATAATGCCAAAGACATCTGTATCACTGTTTGAGATCATAGCTGTTAATGTTCATCATTGTTTAAACCTCCAAATTGATTTGGTGTATATTTCATTGGAGTCTTTGCAAGCTTGTTCATATTCTGAACTTTAAAAGAGGTACTATAAGTGTTATGCCATCCTTCTGGTTGCCACATGATTGAGTGCAAGAACAGTAACTGTAATATTAGAGAAAGAGATTCTGAATCAGCCTCACCTCTGGTAGACTGAAGAATAGATGACACTCTCCTCTGGTGAACTTGCCTTGGTCCTTGCACTTCCTGTTTCATAAAGTAAACATATCAGTTCATTGTTGTTAAATGTTACTGATAACAGGCAAAGCAGTTCATTTTTACTTTAGGATTTTTTTATTCTTCATTTTATGATGTTTTTGTCATTGGTTGGTGTTTTTTTCAGGTTGCGAGATACTCTGCATCAGTGGCTTTTAAAAGCAATAGTTAAAGAAAACAAAGCGGGATAAATAAACTGTGCAGAGGTGATATACCATAGAGCTGTCGGTTATTTTAAACTGTTCAGTGTGTTCATGTTGAAACTTTCCATCTCATAATTCATGTCACCTTTCACAACCTCTAGGCTACTGAGGGGCCTCTGTGGTTTTCTCATGTGGTTGACAGCTATAAATTATCACCTGCTACCAAAGTACTGAAAAGTAAACAGTGTTCTTCAGACATATCTGAAAATGTTTGATTATTTAAGTGCTAGAATAATGTGACATTTGTTCAAGTTGGAAAATGATACATTTTTAATTACTAATTTAGCGTTAACCTGAACATACACAAAACAGCATCACACTGAAAACTTCATATAGTCTCATTCTGAAAGGAAGTGATCCCCAGTTAACAGTGAAGTGGAAGGAACAGAAACTACCTTTCTTCTTCCTTTGGTGTTTAACAGCAGCATATGTCACATCATCTGGATCAACTGCCCTTTCTCCTGCGGAATAGTAACATAAAAAAAAAAAAAAACCAGAAAGACAGTTTCTCACATCCTGTTTTTCATTTTCAAGCTGTCTTATAAATGGTTTGAAATGGTATTTGTGCACATTGTCATCTGTGGCATTAAACAGCACTTCAGATATTAGTTAAAACCACATATTTAATAATTCAAAAAAAAATGTTGCACAAGCTTGTAAGAAACACTTTTATAGTAAAATGTACCTTTTTCTTTCTTTTGTTGTTGGACAAGAGCATATGTTGAATGTTGTTGATCGACAACACTGTCCGCACCTGCAACTGAAACATAAAACTGCCATGCTGTATTTCATTAGAAAAAAACTGCACATACTGTATACAGTAAAGCAAAGACAAAAGGATAGGAGGAATACAGTAATTGCAACATAAAAAAAATAAAATAAATTCAGATCCAAAATATCAAGACAAATTAAATTCTTGAGTTTTTTCTTTGAGCAAGTTCTAACTGAACAATAGCCTTTCCTCTGCCTAAAATATAAGTTTCTTAAATCACAAAATGAGCACAAAACTACATCTGCAAAATAACTGCAAAAATGCAGAATAACACAAATATTCAAAGTACACCAAATAATCTCTCTTTAATCTGAAAGGGGTTAATGTGTATAGAATCAAACTAATTGTTGCACAAACTCTTTAGATTAAGTAGAATATTTTTTTCAAAATTTACCTTTTTGGACAAGAGCATATGTTGCATGTTGTGGATTGTCAACGCCGTCCGCACCTACAACTGAAACATTAAACTGCCATGCTGTATTTTGTTAGAAAAAGCTGCAGATAGTATAGCAAATACAATGTACACAGTATAGCAAAGACATCAAGATAGTGGGAATACAGTAATTGCAATATAAACATTTAAAAAATCAGACCCAACACATTAAGACAACTTCAACCTTTAGTTTTTCTCTTTGAACAAGTTCTACCAGAACAGTAGCCTTTAAATAGACATTTCATAAAGCGCAACATGAGCACAAAACTATATGTGAAATAATTTAAAAAGTGCAGATTACCACAAATATCCCAAGAACACCAGAGAATACTTCTAAGAAGAAGAATTTTAACAAAATGTACCTTTTTTCCCCTGTTTTTTGACAAAAGCATATGTGGCATGTTGTGGGTCGACAACACTGTTCTCTCCTGAGACTGAAACATAAAAAAGGACAACACTCACTGACCTGCTGTATTTAATCAGAAAAAGACGCATATACAGTAAAACAAAGACAGGAAGACAAAGGTATACACTAATAAGTCTCAAAAATCTGACCTAACATTACGATAGCTTAAACTATAGGTTTTATTTTTCTCTGAGTAGGTGCCAATAGAATAATTTAATTTTCTTTGCCTTAAACAGCCGAAAATGAGCTGAACTTCAGCAAAACATCAGACAAAAAAAGAGTTGAGAGTACTGATGAAAACAAATATCTTAAATAGAACAAAATATCACAACACATTACCAGCAACAAACGTAGTCTGAAAGAGATGAATCTAAAATGAGTGAAGGACATTACACTGAGGACACTGAACCCCAAATTGCTCCAGATGGTTATTCCATTGGTACATATGTGTCTGTGTCAATGGGTGATGAGCATGTCGGCACCTTGCATGGCAGCCTCTGCCATCGGTGATCAATGATGTGTGTGTGTGAAAAGTTGTACGTCTTAACTGTAAAGCCTAACAAGTTGCAGAAAAGTCCTTGATGTGGAAAGTATTTGTTTGCCTTCATTGCAAAAATGACTTTGATAATGACAGTGACATTACTGGTGTTTCTCACCTGTATGATCTTCATGTGAATGTGATCCTGGTTTTGGCTTTCCAGATGAAAAACAGATCAATACTGAAGGACAGAAAAGAGCAAATGTCATCAATACATGACTCTTTAAAAGACGAACTTCAGTATATGTGTTTTAGAAATGACACTGAGGACATTAAATCCTGTACTATCAGAGGAGAAGTGGATGAGAATAAACACCATCATAAAGTTATTTAGGCTGCTACAATAGAACTGATTAAACAACACTTAACACGTCCTAGCTTAAAGTAGTAGGACACAGCATCACCCTACCTTTGTGTTTCCTGCAGAGAAGTAGTCCCATCACCAACAGCAGCAGACCCCCCAACAAAACCCAGACAACCATCCACAGAAGGGAGAGGAGATTAGATGAGGGGATGATGGAAGGTGGAGTCTCTTCATAGCCTTTTCTACTTGGATTTAAAACAGCTAACTGGCTCGCTGGTGATTCTCCAGCTCCAGGGATTTTGCACCTGTAGAGTCCTTCATCAGACGTGGAAACATTTTGGATGGTCATTGCTTCACCTCTATACCAGGTACCAAGACTGGAACCATCTTTGTAGAATTCTGCAGTGTGTTCTGACTTGGATTCCTTCTTCAAACAGTGAAGAACCACATCATGTCCCTGCACCACAGGACGGGCTGGTAGGTCCAGGATCACAGAACCAGCTGAACAATGTGGTAAAAGTGTGTTATGTTAATATCATTCCTTTTTTGTTCATTAGAAAACATCAGTAACATATGCCTCATCCATTCCATTCCATGCCTGTGTCATTTATATATTACACAAAATTGTTGAATTTAACAGCAATGCAAAGGCAAATGCATTGAAAATCTTGAAATAATACAACAGCATAAACCTTCATTTTAACATCAAGAAGTGCTATATTTAAGTTATCTTCCTGTTTACAAGTTACTGTATATCAGTCAGAAGTGGCTTTTGTCTTAAAGCCGAAGAGTTTAAAGAAATATTAGTAATATTATATTACTTGTTTTATTAATCCTACTTCAGTTGCAGCTGGATAAATCCGACAAAGGGTTCAGTGTGAGCTACAAATTGCAACTATTCAGTTGGTAAATTGTGGGTACAAAAGTCACAGATTCTGGTCATGCAGTAAGCAGATTAAAACATGACGCATGATTAAAAAAACAAGGCAAAGACAAAATCTAAACATTCTGCAATTCCTCCCTTTGTTATGTGGGCACCTACATTTTTTTCTCTCTGTGTTTTATGATTGTAAACTCAATATCCTCGAAGGTCTTTCCATCTTTTAGGTGTTTCAGGACTACCTGACCTGACATCTATTTTAATCAAACAGTGAGTTCCAAAATGCTAATTGAGCCAACTGTGTCACTGCCTTAAAATAAATCAGACTCTCTTGATTTACTTTTTGCTAAACAAACCAGTGACAGTGATGTTGACAGCACGACTCCGTCTTCCTTCTGCATCTTCACACCAGTACGCTCCACTATGGCGTTTAAAGGAAGGATAAATGCTGCAGGACAAGGCTGATGAGTTCCACATGACAGAAACTGCTGGAGTTATTGGAGTTTGGAGATTCCTCATCACTCTCCATTCAGTCAAACCAGTGAACTCTTCACAATTTACAGTGAAATTCTCATATTCAAAGAATTGCAGTCTGTTTGGAGAAACACTTGGAAAAGCTTCATCTGAGACAAAAACACAGAAATACAACAATCAGATGAAGACATGTCCACATGTAATATTCACCATTTACAAACACAATACACATCCTTAAATGTATCATTGCCTACAATTTAATATACTTTAAGCAACTTGCAAAGAAGCAGGTGACTGTGGTTGTGGTTACAATGTCTGTTCAGTTCCACATTAGCTTCACTCTGTAACACGATGACATAGTTCTTGGTCTCAAAGCACTGTTGATAACAATCTATTTGTTCAATCAATTCAAGTCTGCACAGCAGGAAATGTCAGAATCAGACTCACTAGGAACATATATGTAAGGTTTCTAGTCTGAGTTTTTCATTTCAGATTCAGATTCAGATTCAGAATACTTTATTAATCCCCGGGGGGAAATTGTTTTTGTTCCAATGCTCCGTGCAAAGAAGAAATAGAAATACAGCATGAATGGACACAAGCGATAAAGATGAAGATGTAAATGAAGTAAAAAGTAAAACTTCACCACTTCACAATTTCACCAAATGCTACACACAGTACTGAGAACGAGTTTCAGTAATTAAGGTAACTATCACTAATATCTCATGGCCAAGCAAGAGTGTTAGGGATATTAGTCCAGCAATAAGTTAAGATATCCAACTTACCAGCTTTCTGAGAAGAGTAACTATGGCCAATTTGTGCAACCAGCAGGACCAACACATCTATTACTGAAGAGACAGACGAAAAGAGCTGTCTACCAAACACAGTATAGAAATATTTGTCCAATGGCTAAAAATACAGAAAAAGTGTCAGTACTTACACAGTCTGGTGCAGACGACTGTAATATCCATGATGTCTTGCTGCTGACTGCTGCAGCACAGACTGAAGTACAACTCAGACGTGATGCACGTCGGTACCTCCTCTTCCTGTTTGTATATTTCTGGTGTTGATGCAGCAGCAGGTTTGAAATGTATGTCTAGAAATATCTTCAAGATGCACAACTGATTCGTAAAGTAAGTGGAACAGCCTTAAGTGTCAGTCACTGGCTTTCTCACAGCAAGAGTCATAAAACCTGATACTGATGTTGAGCCTCCTTTGTTGTTTTTTGAATATTGCGGGTAAAGTGAGTGCTCAATGGTGACAGCCAAAAAACACTGTCCTTAAAAATATAAACCTAATATCCACGATCTACTTAAATGACACACAGCGTGTACTATAACTTCTTTTCCCAGTGCAAAAGATAAAATCAGGGAGTTGAGCACCAACTCACTCGTCGAGCTAGAAGAATACAGTTTGAACTATGACAGACTGCTGGGTTGAGGATCTGGACTACATCATTTACTTGGCTTGACTACCATGGGAGCAAACATTGGCAATTTTAAAATGTTTTGACTGATGTCTACCATACTGTTGGTAGTCTGCGATGGCCTTCCAAGACCATAGCAGCACAATAGTATATAGCTTGTCAGGGCCTTCAATAACTGTTACAAATCACCATTGCAATACTAATTTTTTTTCCTTACACATCAATTTGATATTTTTCTACATAACAAAAAATGGGTAAGCTTAGGAAGAGTGCAAATTTTCGTAAAATGGGCAATATGTAGTTTGAGACAAAAATTCAAAATGAGAATTCGAGTTTAGAGGCTCTACAGTCACACTTCAGCAGTCATAATCCACACAGCCACTAGAGGTCTTTTCAGTTAAATGTAAACACATGTCATTATAGGCATTTAAAATAATGACTACTAGTGTTTTGTCTTTCTTGGGATGACATAACCTGCCCAAAAATGTATCACCAAAAAACATGGAGGTTTTTCCTGAAACTCCAGACTTTAATATTGTTTTACTAGGTACAGATTCAGTATTTTAATCAAGAAAACCTAGCCTGACCACAGTCTTTAAGAATGTTTAGGGAACTGAGCCTTTGACTTTTTGGTAAAGTAAATTCAGTCTGTATTGCAATTTGGCCGTTTGCAATTGATCCGTCACCCTGCAGAATTCTGCCCTCAGATAAGATTATGATTCCCATAAATATCTAAAAGAAGTCCTACTCTGCCCTCTGCAGTCCCTCAGCCACTATTACGACTAGACTGTACAGCATGACAAAGAGATAACTTCTTGGGTTATGGCTCAGTTTTAATTGTGTCAACAGACTTCTCCCCTGATTGAAGAAAGGTGTGACAGTTACACTCGTGTGCAGGTATTTATGAGTGCAACTCACCTTCAACTTAAACTGCTTTTTAAAAGTTGTTCATTAACTTGAATCATTCTGAATGTCCTGCTGTTGGGACTGTTTCATCACACACTGAGCGGAATGTCCCATGACATTTACCGGATAAAGCACCTATTCAATCAGAGTAATTATTGATAGTATATAGACTGGATATGCATGTAAACTCTTAGACATGTGGTTACATGGTGAATGTTAAAAGTTGCACATACATATTATTGTTCATGTAATGGAAAATTATTGACAGGAACATAAGGAGAACAAACCTTATCTGATTACAGTTGACCTGCTTAGAAGGAACAAATCATTTTATTTGAGGACTTTGCTCCTGAAACCTGCTGCGCACTGAGGTTTAGTTTGAAGTTGTAACTACAGCAAGCAAACCAATACCTATTTGTCAAATAAGATCAGGTCTGCCATCACAAGTGCATGTCTTCTTTATGTTATTATTATTTTAAAGATGTTGAAGTTTTGAGTGGCTTTATTACATTGAAATATTATAAATATATATCAATGTTTCAAGGTGTTTTACGTGACGATCTTCCTCAGTAATACAAATGAACAATATAAATAATCAAAGATTTTCTTCTCGATTGGCCAAATTCACAATATTGTGGTTCTCATTCATATATTTTCTGTGTCTGTCGTCACACAACTAAACACGTATGAAACAGCTGCAGGGTTGAAATAATTTTAAAACTGCCTCCAACAAAAGTCATATTAATCCAGATAATGACACTGGCTCTGAATTGTGTTCGGCTACAATGGCATTTCAAATGAACAACCACAAAGAAAGTTAGAAGTGGCTAAAGGAAGTCTTCTTCACTTCAGCACTGTGCAACACAGTCTCCAACTGTCAACAGGCAGCTTACATAAGCAATTCAACCCGGCATTTTAAAATGAACACACTGTGGAGGCAGTTTTATGAAGTTCCATTTTGGGAGAGGAAACATTGTTTTAGTTTGGAAGGTGGGTTTAAATGGACAGGGGATGTGTTTGCAGACTGTCTAAGTGTGATAAGGATGTACACTAAAGCTGTGCCTTGGTCTGATCAAAGGGTGGCGGGCAGAGCAGTTTTTCTTATTGGCATTTTCTCATTTATGATTGATGATCTTACGTACGTTTGACATGTCTAGTTTCACTATTAGCTGCTGTCTCCTCACTAGAAGATATTCCAGTTAAAATGGGTCAGTTAAGTTGACTTGCAGTGTTCCCAAGGTCGCAATTGTTGGCTGCACTTGCCTGGCTGTTGGTTTTTGGACTTGGTGCTTTCATGTATAAAGATAAATGTGAGTCATAAAGATAAATGTAAGTCAAAATGGAACACTTCATCATGCATTTACTTCAATCCTTTAGTATATATAAAACATGTACTTCAAAATGATGCCTTATTTTGATATAAAATGCTATCAGGGAAGTAAAAAAATCATACTCTGATGTACTTATTGTTGTTAATTACACTGATTTGATGCTTCTGCGAAGTTACCTTTTTTCAGTAAAAGATACAAAAGTGGATTTGAAGCTTCAAAATGAAGACAAGGAGACAGAGGAGGCACAAAAGAAGAAACAACAGGATGAAACGGCACCAGTGATGGAACAAAATAAGGAACTGAAGGAGCGGATGAAGAGGGAACAAGTGGAACAGAGAGATCAACTTAAAGAACAGCTCCAGAAAGTTGAGATGGAGAAAGTGAGTGGTGGCACAAATAAGAGAGAGAAAATATATTTGACAAACCTCAGGAATTATTAAAATAGGAAAACCTATAAAAGACTCTGTAGAAACTGGACGAGTCAAGGAAATTTTGTGAAAAACAGATGATGAGCAAAGAAAAATGTCTGGGCACATCGAGTACCTGGTTACTAGAATTGACATACAGAGGGGTTTTAGAATTCAGTCAGAATTAGCGGAATAGAGAAGTTGAAATCAATCAGTGCAAACAAGGTCACCAAAAGTCCAAAAGGTGAAAAGATAATGAATCACAAACATTTCATTAGTATACCTGGAACTTGCATAAATGATGAACCACAGATGAATCTTTTCATGCTTTCTGTGGAAAAGATGGAGTGTAATTTGAATTTTCATTAAACAGGGTAGAGTGGGAAAGGGGAATTTAGGATCAGCAGGTGCAGCAAAATGACAGCGAGGACGACATTTATGATGGTATAACTGTTGTCTACACACAATGTTTAAAATGTGAATTATTGTATGAGTTCTCTTTCTTATGAGAATATCTCTCCATTACATATAGAATATATGTTATGGGATTGCCGACATCCTGGCAGCTGACGTGAATCATCATTTAAGACACACCACGCCTATCGTGGCTCCCCTGCGCTGTCTATAAATAGACCCAGCTGTGCAGATTACGGTTGATCTTCTGATTTTCACTACGGCAGATCAGACGACGTGAGAGAAAAAGACAAGAAAAGAAGGAAGAGTGGGGAGTTTGAACGGTGGCTTTGTGTGATCCGGTACCTTTTGGGTGGAGAGTATGGAGCCAGAATGGTGACATTAAAATTTGGCATCCAAAAAAACAAAAAAATGGCATTGAAAACGAAACCAGTATTGAAAAAGGAAACACTGGCATTGAAACATTTGTATTGAAAACAGTTGTATTGGCACTGAAACAAGTTTTGGCACTGAAAAAAGAAACTAATTAAAATAATTAAAATCTAAAAATCTTATTATTTTATTTTATTGAGATTTTTCAATGACAATTTTTAGATTTTTTCTTCATGTCACTTTTTTTTAGTGACAGATTTTTTTTACAATGTCAGTTTTTTTTTACAATGTCAGTTTTTTTTCAGTGTCACTGACGTTTTTCGCGCTAAATTACATAATTATACATAATCACCATCAGTAAACTGGACGCTGTCTGACTCTGTCACTCGCGGGGATGGAGGCTGTTTTCTGGGGGGAAGTTCCTTGAAGTCTCAGTCGGGAGGGCTGACGGTCGCGGTGATTTATTTTTATTAGCCCCGGTTACCACAACAGTACAACAGCAGGCTTTTCTCGCTTGTTGTGTCGTTCCGAGCCGGGGCTGCAGCGCCGACAGCAGCGCTCCAGTCTGCACCCCGAGCTCTGTACCACCATACCGCTGTACACGCATACAGAGACCGGACAATAAAGCAGAGTGCTTGGAGAAAATCAGAGTGGAAGTTGGACTACCTGCTAAGCTATGAAAATATGTGTCTGTTACTTGATTACAGCGGTCTGTTGTACTTTACTATGAACCACAGTAGCACAATCACAGCCGACTTTCCCCGCATACTAGCTTGTTGAGTTTAGTATGAATAGTGATATTATTCACATGAACAGAGTTAATGGGGGAGATAGTGTCCCTACAGCAGTATGGTGGTACAGAGCTCGGGGAGCAGACCGGAGCACTGCTGTCGGCGCTGCAGCCGGCTCGGAACGACACAACAAGCGAGAAAAGCCTGCTGTTGTACTGTCGTGCTAACTGGGGCTAATGCTCCGTGCTCAGCGCCCCGAAGCTCGTTAGCTCCGTGCCACTACCACACTCCATAGGCATAAAGGCTCGGGAGTTCCGCGACAGAATCAGACATACAGAGACTTGGACACATCAGGAGAGAGCTTGAAGAAAAGTCCGCGAGGTAGTTGGACTCTGTGTTGCCCAGAGGCGGCCGGCACACAGATCCTAAATGCTATTGTGGCTGGACCGTCCAGCTCCGCCTTCCCGCAGGCTGCAGCCATTACCTACTCTAATGATATGCAAACCACGCTCTACTTGCCCCTCCCCTCAGGCCCCGCCCTCTTGACGCCAAAACAGTGACAGAAAGTTGAAACTGAAAATCAGTGACACTGAAAAAAAACTGACATTGTAAAAAAAAGCTGACATTCTGTCACTGAAAAATACAAAAAAATCCCAATAAAATAAAATAATAAGATTTTCAGATTTTAATTATTTTAATTAGTTTCTTTTTTCAGTGTCAAAACTTGTTTCAATGCCAATACAACTGTTTTCAATACAAATGTTTCAATGCCAATGTTTCCTTTTTCAATACTTGTTTTGTTTTCAATGACAATTTTTTTTTGGATGCCAAATTTTAATGTCACTGTTCTGGCTCCAGAGGAGAGCTGGTCTAATGTCAGGCTCCTCTCAGAGTTACAAGTCGCTGTCTTGCTCTCTCTTTTCTTTTGCAGAGGGAAAGTGAGCTGAGGGTACCGAGTGCGGTATAGCTGGTCTGAGGATGCGACATAGTCGCTGGCATGGCCAGCGTCCTCCCCCCGGGTTGCTTTCACATTACACTAAGCACGTTAAAACATTTTTTTAAAAAAAGGGTTTGAATAAGAGAGCAACGCACAGTTGCTGTCTGCTGTCTCTCTCCCTCCATTCATTCAAATATCGGCAAGGCGAGGTCATTGAAGAGAGGAAGTGCTAGCACCTAGCCGTTGCTATCAAAACACTGGGCGCACTTCCGGGTCACGTGACGGTGACATCATGGCTATGGCAAGCTGGGAGGGTCCGATGCGCTTGGGCTGTGGGAGGAAAATCCCTATAGAGGACTCACATGATGTTTGTGTTTCTGTTTGGGGGAGGACCATGCACAGGCAGCAAGGGAAGAGCCGGCTGCATGTATGAGTTGTTTCTGCATGACAGCAAGGCAAAGATGGTTTATTCGACTGACTAGACGACTGGTTTGCAACAGTTGACCTCAAGGACGCATATTTCCAAATACCAATCTGGGAGGGTCACAGGAGATTTCTCAGGTTTGCCTTCGATGGCAAAACCTTCGAATTCTGTGTCCTCCCCTTTGGCATCTCACTGGCTCCCCGCACCTTCACCAGGTGTATGGACGCAGTCTTGGGGCCTCTGCGGCGGCAGGGTCTCAGGGTAATGAATTACCTGGACGACTGGCTGATATGCGCTCAGACAGAGCAGCAGTGTCGTCGTCATGTAAAAATGTTGTTGTCTCACATCCAGGACCTGGGATTGTGTATCAATGACAAAAAGTGCAGTCCGCAGCCAGCTCAGACCACCCAGTTCCTTGGCATGTGGCTGGATGCCAGGATGGGATTGGTGAGATTGACACAGGACAGGCAGGACTCCCTCAGCGATTGCCTCGCGCACTTTTGTCTAGGGACCAGAGTCACTTGGAGGCTGTGTCTCTGCCTCTTGGGCCTCATGGCTGCTGCTGTGCAGGTGGTTCCACTAGCTCTTCTGCACATGCGGCCAGTGCAGAGGTGTCTCTTCAGTCTGGGCCTGTGCCAACAGAGAGACCTACGGGCTATGGTGCTGGTCACCAGGAGATTGTGTGTGGCCATCAGATGGTGGAAGGTGCCGGGGAACATCTCGAGAGGCAGCAGGCTGGGTCCAGTCCTGTGTCGGCAGGTGATATCTGTGGACGCATCCCTCGAGGGTTGGGGTGCTATCCACGAAGGAAGGGGCACCAGCGGATGCTGGGGTGTCCTCGGGCAGGGCCAGCATATCAATGTCTTGGAGCTAAGGGCAATCCACCTGGCCCTCTGGCATTTTCTGCCAAGACTGCAGGGCCGCCATGTCCTTGTAAGGACCAACAGTACCACAGCGGCAGCATATGTCAACAGACAGGGAGGCATGGGCTCCCCACGTCTGTGCAGGATTGCGCACAAACTGTGGACAAGGGCATACACACGGTTCCTGTCACTTAGGGCCATGCATGTGCCGGGAGTGGTAAATGGGCGGCCGACCTGCTCTCCAGGAGCGGGCCACATCCAGGGAACTGGAGGTTGCACCCAGCAGTGGTAGAGACGATCTGGTACCGCTTCGGCAGAGCAGTGGCAGATCCGTTTGCCTCGAGAGACAATGCTCACTGCCCGCTGTTCTACTCCGTGGGGAGGGACTTGCCTCCCCTGGGCACCGACGCCATGGCACACCAGTGGCCTCAGGGGCTGCTCTACGCTTTTCCCCCATTCAGCTCTCTCCCCAACCTGCTGCAGAGGATTGGTCAGGAGGAGGTCCGTGTGATCCTGGTGGCGCCAGACTGGGCCCACATGACATGGTTCTCGTGGGTGACACCACTCCTGGACGGGACACCATGGAAACTTCCAGTTCGCCGAGACCTGCTGAGTCAGGCACAGAGGACACTGTTTCATCCCTTCCCTCAGGGGCTCAATCTCTGGGCCTGGCCCTTGAGAGGGCCGATCTGTTAGATATGGGCCTCACGAGCTCGGTGGTTGAGACCCTGCAGAGTGCTCGAGCCTCGTCGACGAGGGCGGCAAACTCCTATTGCTGGGAGCTGTTCGTGTCATGGTGCACCACCAACCAGCTCGATGCAGTGACATATTCGGCCCCAGAGGTGCTTAGGTACCTACAGGAGCTCCTGGAAGCTGGGAAGTCACCATTGACCCTGAGGGGTGTGGTGGCATCCATCAAGGCCTCTCATGTGGGCGTGGCTAGGCTGTCTGCAGATGACAGTGGCCTCTTATCACAGTTCTTGAAAGGTGCGCAGAGGCTTGTGCCACGCAGCAGGAAGCCAGCCAGCCCGACATGGGACCTGGGTCGGGTTCTGTCTGCCTTGGAGCAGGGGCCCTTTGAGCCCCTGGAATCTGTGAGCCTTCAGTGGATGTCGCTCAAAGTGGCATTTCTCTTGGCAATAACATCAGCCAATAGGGTGGGGGAACTGCAGGCTCTCTCTGTACATGAGAGTTGCTGTCGGTTTCTGCCAGGCAATACAGGAGTCGTCCTGCGTCCGAATCCGGTGTTCCTACCAAAAGTGCTCACCGACTTTCACCTGAATCAGTCAATGGAGCTGCGCTCCCATAGGCCCTCCCAGGAGGCAGGCGAAGGTCAGGAGGAGTCAGTGCTATGTCCAGTCAGAGCACTGAAGATCTATATTCAACGCACAGCCACACTCAGGAGAACAGATCAACCGTTCATCTGCTTTGGGCCCCAGTGCCTGGGTGAACCAGTGTCTAAGGCTAGGCTGTCTCATTGGGTCGTGGAGGCAATCCAACAGGCATACAGAGAAACAGGCGAACCGGTGCCAGTGGGGGTAAAAGCGCAATCCACGCGGGGCGTGTCGACCTCCTGGGCCTTATGGCGTGGCGCCACCCTCTCAGAGATATGTGCGGCCGCTACATGGTCGACTCCTACCATGTTTACACGGTTTTACTGTTTGAATGTGGCTGCCAGCACCTCCTTCGGTGAGCGTGTGCTGAGGGCCACTTCAAAATAGATTTTAGACTCTCCATGCCCCTGTGCTGTTTGGACCGGCCAGGGTGGTGTCCCGAGTTTTTGTCAATGGTCTAGCAGGGTGCTGGCCATCTGAGTGACCTCTTCCTCACACCCAGCCCTTGCGTCTTGCAGGGCTTGTTTTGCTCAGGTGGCGTTGTGGCGGGGCACTGACCCCTTCCTGTATGGGGTGTATAATTGTATATAGTTCTTGGGTGATTTGCACACACTGTGTTTTTTGGTTGTTTGTGCACCCGGTGGCGGTGACGTCTCATTCGAAAATATCAGAGGGAGTTGCTATAGGAGCGGCGTCTGCTCTGTCTCCTTGGTACCCTCATGGTGTGTCTTACTGAGTCCCATAACATATATTCAATATGTAATGGAGAGATAATCTCATAAGAAAGAGAACGTTGGGTTACAGGGTAACCCTGGTTCTCCGAGTATAGAGAATATCTCTCCACCTTGACGCCGCTCGGGACCAGTTCAAATCAGAATAATCAACCGTACTCTGCGCAGCTGGGTCTATTTATAGACAGCGCAGGGGAGCCACGATAGGCGTGGTGTGTCTTAAATGATGATTCACGTCAGCTGCCAGGATGTCAGCAATCCCATAACATATATTCTATATGTAATGGAGAGATATTCTCTATACTCAGAGAACCAGGGTTACCCTGTAACCCAACGTTATTAAGTTTTACATAGAGCTCATCAAGTATTATCGGTATGACATGCCATGTTTAATAAAGTTCACATATGTAGTTTTCTACTCTATGTTGAAGATTCACTTTTGTTATTTTTATACAACTTCACATGTTATCCTTTGAGAACTCTTCCATCATGCAGTTTTTATTATTAGTATTCATGCTACTAAATCAGACTTCTTTTTAAAAAATAATACTAAATAATAAAGACATATTTTTAACTTTGAAGTCAGATTTAAGTCAGAGAGATGATAACCTCATGGTTGTGTAGTTGAGATCAAAACGAAGGCCAAGTTTAAAGATGGCCATTTGCAAGTCACACAGGTGCTCTTAGTTATAAAGATTAGTCACACTGTCTATAAAAATTGGCTGCATTTTACAATGATTACAGTCTGGAACATTGGACTATAATAAAACAACCAGTCACCTGATCATCCTGACATCAAACCTGGTGTTGTTGGCAGTGTATTATATGTGGTTTCAACATTATTGTAAAAAACTTTTGTACATGATTTCCTACTTTGGGTAAGAAAAGTATAGAGACACACAGTTGTATAGAGGAGAGTTTTCACGGTGTAGCAAGCCTTTCAAAAGTGCGGGGGATGAATGTGGTGGTGTTTTTTTAAAAACATTTATTTTCCTTGGGCGTGCGCGCACGCGCGCGGGGGGGGGGGGGGGGGCTGTTACTGTGATGATAAATAACATTAAAAATAAATAAAAAATATTGAATCTGTGTCTATAATAACCACACCCTGACATGTAAATGTGTCATCTCTTAGTTCATTTAATTTAACTTCAAATATGAACAACTGACTGCATAATATATGAATCAGAAACAGAAATGCTTTGCAGCAGCTCCCATTCAAAGTCAAGAATATGCAGAAAAATAGAACTACTACTACTAATGCTAATACTACTACTACTACTACTAATAATAATAGACGTATATATGGTGCATATTTATAATAGAAGCCTACTGCAACTGTACTTTTTTTACCATTAAATGTCATTTTATGCATTATCATATTTTATAATGTTCTGTCATGGACTCTTTCACTTCACTGCTGGAAGAAAAGAAAGCTGCTCACTGCCAGTTGCAGCTTCTTATCTTGATCTGCAGTCTTTGTTAATTTTTTGGTCATGATTGTTATTATTAGTGCTCAGTGAGGTGGATATGTGCCGGTGCCAAATATGAACGTAGCTACCGCAAATTACCAAATAATATCCGGGTTTCAATTAACCGCAGGGTCACCTCTAAATGTCAGGTCAGGTGTATATTTTGAAATATAACCGCTGGTTCCAAAAAAATACCGAGTCTGATTTATTTATTTTTTTAAATCAAGGAAGAAGACGTGACGACACTGCACAATTTTCTTCTTCGCCTTTTTCTCATGCTGTGCTTGCTTTATTCTGTCAGTCAATATCACACTGATGATCGCCATGGCTCCGGTGCAGCAAAAAAATAAATAAAAAGTACGACTTGAAATTCAAACTTTCTGTCTTAAAATATGCAATATCCAAGACGTTTCTCTGTCGACCAGAAGAGAGTGAGAGATTGGTGAAAAAGTCAAGCTGAGCTTCAGCGTCTGTCCGAGGAGGACAGCAATAGGACCAGGCTGCCTGCTGGAGGAGGAAGAAGGCCAGCGAGGAGCCTGAGATAAACGTGTGGGGATGAGTTATCAGCAAACGGGCACGCCACGAGAGAGTGTCCCGCAAAATGATCAGGGCGATGGAGAAACAAATGTCCTCCACCGTGAGTGACAGCAGAGATGAGGAGTTATTTGTGAGTGCTGGTCTGTAAATCGTTTCCTCCGCTGCAACAACTTCACTTACAGAAGACAACTCTTGCCCAGAAGGATGCCAGAGAATTCACAGAGAAGCTGGAGAAGTTTGTGTCATTTTCATCCCAGATTTTTGTTAAGAAGGAATTAAACGCCTGTAACAAATTGCCGCCTGGTATTATTATTATTTGGTATTTTACGGTAGTTCACGCTTTATCAGCACGAGCTGAACAATAAATCTAACACAGCAAGAGAGGCGGGACTTAAGGCAGAACAGCCAATCATCAGCCGGTCAGTCCCAAAGCCGATGTTATGTTTGAAGCAGCAACAGGAGAGGGAGGGGGAGAGGAGGCAGCCGCAGCGAGCGCAGACTAGAGCGGCCAGAGACACTGAGCGACTGTAGTGAGCCGTTTGTGCAAAACTGCGGAAAAACTGCAGAAAAAGTGTGGGTGTTGAACCCTCTCACCAGGAAAAGTGTGGGTGTTAAAACACCCACATCCCCCACGGGTGCGACGCGCACTATCCACTGATGATTCAAGGCATGACAGCAAACATAAATCCTCAATACTTGGGATGTATTTTCTTAATCTGACTAGTATAAAAACACAAGACATCTATTTGATTGTGCAGACGTGCATGTTTGTGCTATGAAGTGAACACACCTCATATTATCATACACGGATAAGTTCAAAGTACAAATCCTTTGGAGGACTTTGACTGCAGTTTACCGAGAAGTGAGGCGACACCTTTGAGCACGCAACAGGTATGTTTGATTTTCTAAAATGAATCCATTGTTTTTTTTAGATTGCTGCTAACATGCTTTCAGTTAAATTTACTATATCATAGAATCCAGCCTGTGGCCAGTATGAGGTGATTTGTCACCGATTTCCAGCAAACTTGCAGGTCCTCCTGAACTTGTCCTTGCAGTTTAAAGTGAACATCTAAAGTATTATCTTTAACTTGTTTTGCATGAAGAATTGATTTTCTTCGTGCATAATCAGCTCAATTTGAAATTTGAAGACTTTGAACATTACAAAATTTTCCCAATCTACTAGGCAAAGACATGCTAACACCATGATGATGCCCTCAGGAAAGCAAGAACAGTATAACCTCATCAAATTGACTTTTTTTATGTCACCCACAAACAGATTAAGGTAACTTTGGCAAATAAGCTATTAGCAATTCTTGTTTGAAATATACCAATGAATGTACAGACACGATTACTGAATTACTTCTGAAAAAGGTTTATATGTATTTAAGTTAATTCTTTAATCCTGTCCGAATGGGGCTTAAAATTAAAAGTGTGATAGGCTATTCAGGAATTAAGATACTTCAACAGATACTACACTAAAAATGATTTATTCACATGTAACAATCTTAATGACATTAAATGTTTTACACCAAAACAGTTTGTACATTTATTTAGATTTTTGGAAAATACATTTTGCTTCTAATAACTGTATTTCTACCAATTACTATTTCATCACTTTGTATTTGAATATTCATCACTCCAGGATGGTTCCCGTTGTTATCTTCCTTCTCCTAACACTCATCTGTGGAGGTAACTTACACACGACCACGTTAATTATGCCATGTTTTATGTTTAAGTGATGCAAAAACAGACATAACTGTAAGACAACAAGGCACCATTAGGTTATCATTGATTATATATTGCTTGTAGTTTGACGGTGTGCTGCCACATCAGCAACATCTTTTTGCCAGTTGCAGTTTTGATTCACACACTTGTGAATTGGTGAATTTATTTTGTTGTTTATTTTAAACTTAAACCAGAAGTCTGGATATCAGCTGTTGTTTTGCACTTAACTGATGAGTTAAATAAATTTGGCATGATCAGCTTTTTCATCAGTTTCTGCTCTTACTTTCTTTCTTAGGCGGTGCCTCCTCATCAGCTGATACATTAAACGAATTGGATAAAACCAGTAGTCCTTCTGTCACCTACGTTCTCATCGCTGTTGGTTGTGGCCTGACTGTCCTAATTCTTTGTTTGGTATTCTGCACTGACTGGTGTAAAGGTAAATGTAAGCTCCAGCTTGTTGATGGTTACATTAATAGCATGTTTCAGTGTAAAGCAACAACCCAGTGTTCAGCTTGATAACGTTTAATAACATGGCAAACATCATGCATTTTAATTTCACAGTTCATTCGAAGCATACATTATCTGAAATATCTTACTTTGATACGAAAATACATTTGAGAAGGAAAGGTTTAATTGACTGAAATTTTTGCTGTCTAATAACATTCTTTGTGTTTCTATGTATACAAAAGATGGCAGCACCGTTACTGCATTGCAACAACTGGAGAAACAGAGGGAAGAACTGGAGAAACAGAGGGAAGAACTGGAGAAACAGATACGCCGACTTGGGGAACAACTTGATGAAAATGAGAGAGAGAGGAAAGAGAATAAGCAGAAGCTTCAGTCAGTGGAGAGGGAAATAACTGAGAGAGAAAAGATGTTTGACAAACCGGAGGAATTATTAAGAGAAAAGGAAAACCTCTTACAGGCTCAGTGGAAACTGGATGACACTAAGAAAAGTTGTCAGAAAGAGAAACTTGACAGGGAGAAATTGCTGGAGCCCATTGAGGATCTGTTGAGAAGTAACAGACAGAGAGATGTTCAAATCTTTATAGATTAGCCAAACAGATGCAAATGTCAACACAATCAGAGCAAATAGTCACCAAAAGACCAGCATGTGAAAAAATATACTATCACGCATATTTCACTGGTGTCTGGATT
Source organism: Diplodus puntazzo (assembly GCA_963678695.2). Lineage (NCBI taxonomy): Eukaryota > Metazoa > Chordata > Actinopteri > Spariformes > Sparidae > Diplodus > Diplodus puntazzo. The sequence continues at coordinate 25,239,764 of OZ023170.1, forward strand.
AAATGTCAAACTAAAGATTATTTAATCAACGCTTGCTGGGACTGTTGAAGAAAACAATATATGAAGTGTAATTTTCAATTTTATGAAACAATCTTAAATGAAGATTTATAATCACTCGGTGCAGCTGTATGACAGCAAGGACAACATTTATGATGGTGTAATAAGAACCACTAGATGTAATTAATTGTGTGCAGACAGTATTTCAAAACATGTACCAGATTTATGAATGAAAATTTGAATATCATCCAACTTATCTTTATAAGTTGTCAAATATATTGGTGCACTGCTCTGTGATGTGATTATCATGTGTTGTCACCGTTTTTTATATGACTCAAAAACTAAATAAAATCAAATTCAATAAGGTTTTGTGGGACTTTTTTTCTGGAGAATGAATTACATTCCACAAATATTAATACCACATTAACCACAACTTTTTTCATTGTTCTCCATCAAGGAGGCAACTTAAGGAAAAAACCCTTTTTATAACATAATAACTGAAGATTAAAACAAAACCTACAGTGCTTTACAGGAGGAAAAGCACTGAGGTGAGTAATAAGTACAAGTGTACATGTCACAACGTTATCTATACAGTAAAGTTAAATCTCAAGTTATAAAATCAGGAAAATACAAAATAAAACAGGTATGTTTTAAGATGTATTTTGACATTTTTTGTTTCTGTGATACCTTTAATGATTCAAGGAGGAACAAGAACAAAAGTTTGATTGCCTTGACCTCGAGGCAGCATAGATCCCTGAGGATGATTTTGGGTGGACAAAGGACACACCCTGTTTTTGATCATGCACCATCACACGTACAATTCTAAAATCAGTCCCTAAAGTGACAGGGAGACAATAGAGAGAAGATATACTAGAGTAATGTGTGATTTACAGTTTGTTTGTTAAAAGTCTTCACATACAGTGTGTTAAAGCTACAGCAGGCAGGTGGGAGAATCAGACAGTGAACACACCTTAGTGATAACAGCTGAACAGGATCAGAGTACGACTTCTCTTATTGGTGGACTTTGATCAGCAGGTTACTGCATGCTTCTCTGACCGGAGGAAACTTTGACACAAACTGCAGGTATGTACACTTTTCAATAATTCTGTTATATGAAACCGCTTATTCTACTGAAGTTGAACAACATACAGCACTGCTACATAAAAATCATTGTCATGCCTGGATTTCAGCATAACTGTTTTGTTCTAAGAGCCATATGAAGTGACTCTGAAAGCTGTGTTGTTTGCTGACGCTGTCTCATCCATATAGTGAGGCTGTTAAGCTCTTAAAATATGGACAATCTTACTTTTTGTGAAACTTTCAGGGTTTGTTCTTGATGACCTAAGCTTTAATTTAAGATGTGGAGGCATTCTCAGTTTGACCCCTGAGGTCAGCTAGAGATCATTGACCTGTGTAAAATGACATTTTCATGCACAAAATTGTAAATGTGTGTATCTTAGGATCTAAATGTGATAGAACTGTAAACCAAATATGTAATTCCAAGCTTCTGGGCATGAGGAACTCATTTATGCCGTTGATAGCACTCTAAGAGGTCAACATCTTTAAGCGCAGTGAAGGTTACTAGGAATGTGAGTGGCTTAAGGCGAGACACTGTAAGTAAATCAATGATCTCACCATGAAACTTTCTCAGTTGATTACTGTTGTTAAGCTAAGAAAAATATGTATTGCAAGTTTTTTTGTATTTGAATATTTAAATATGCAAATTAGGCCTTATCTTATCAAAAATGCACAAATTTACATACATTTTTAAAAAACGAAATCAGATCATGTGATAAATCCAGGCTCCAAATGTTTTTTTTTTCATTTTGTTGTCATATTAGATGGGAAAATAATTACAGAGGGGTTTATGGACATCTACTTCTGTTATCCTATAAATCAGAATATACTGTCAATAGCCAGAGTTTTTAGAAATACTCGTTTTCTTTGAGAAAATATGGGTTTTTGTGTAAATGAGAGGCCAAACCAAGTGGAAATATCTGCGTTTTTCCTTTGTGTAAATGGGATCTTATTTTCCCACAGTATGTATGTTACGTGTGTGTTAGGGCTAGAGTGTGAGGTGTGTGTTGTAGTCTGTAAACAGCAGACTCAGTAGTATAATTGTGCCATTGAATCTTTTAAGCCCATTTAAAATACATTTGCTAACCTTAGCTAAAAATCTTCTGCTAACCTTTTTCTCTTGGAGTGTTAGCTATGTGTTAACTGTGTTACGTGTGTGTTACGGGTTAGAGTCTCAATACGCAAATGAGCCGGGTCGGGTCGGGCCTCGGGCTTCCTTTTTTATAAAACACATTTCTTGCAGGTTGTAAATTATATAGCCTGTTGTGAATCATCGCTGTTCAGGTGTGGTGAAGAGTGAGTCTGGCTGCTGCTTCATGAGGAGGAGCAGACGCAGACCTGACGCCGCTGCGTGACGTATACTCGCGCCTACAGCCGGCTGGAGAAGATGGAATTGGCTAAAAGTAAACTTGCCACAGGTGAATTCACTCTTGCTTTTCGAGGAGTGGGGAAATCGTCTGTTTCTGTCTCCGAATATATTTTCCCACTGGTCGAAGCGCGGTGTCTTCTTTGCAGCGGGAGCTGCTGCTGACGGTGACGCAGCACCTGTCTCCTGGCTCGCGTCACCTTTCCGTCTGCTGTCTGTCTGATCATGACAACAAGTGTATGAGGAAAACAAGGCTGATACGCAGGGGGTCGGGTTCGGGCAGACAATTCATGCTGGTGTGTCGGTCTGCGTCGGGTTCGGGCTTAAAAACCCGCGGGCCCGGTCGGGTTGTAATTTTCAGGCCCCTCGAGAACTCTATTACGGGCGTGATAGGTTGTGTGTTAGGGTTAGCTGCAGTGTGAGGTATGTGTTGTAGCCTGCAGTGTTGAGGTGCTAATCGTGGCTAAACGTCATGCGCTAGTAGATTTAGATGAATGTCCTATGCCCAAGAAACAAAGAATGGTCCCCTGGAAGAAATGTTTGAATATCTCATATTAAAAAGCATCAATCTGATGCATTTTGAGAGAAAAATCAAGCAGTATTACAAGACAGTATGAATGTATAATAGTATCTATGGTGAGGACGGCAGAGTCTGAACCCTGCACACAGTCTTTCCCATTCTCTATTCAACTCTATTGCACTATTCCTACCCCGGAAGCTCAGCCCTGCCTAACCCGGCCCGGTTGACTTCCTGTATGTTGAGGACTGCAGAGTCTGAACTCTGAGCCGAGACGGCACCATGTAACTGCATCCTCTTACTGATTTATTTATTTGCACTAAATTGTCCTGTACTTGTACTGTCTTTTGTTGTACTGTTGTTGTTATGTGCGGTGTCCTTGAGTGCTTTGAAAGGCGCCTTCAAATAAAATGCACTATTATTATTTTTATTATTATTATTATTATTATTATTATTATTATTATTATTATTATTATTATTATTATTATTATTATTATTATTATTATCTATGCTATATTATATAGTCATATTATGCTATTGAGCAAGTCCTTACAGAGTGTGTTTTGTAGAAACTTGCCCTCGTCGCTTATGCCACAACAAGGAGATGAGATCTGCATGTCTGTGTCCAATTCACCTTTCACCTAATTTCCTGCCATCTATTCATGACCTGGCCCATTTTTCCCCTTCTTCCTGCTAGTTACAGGACACCATGTGATATAGCAATAAACATTGTTGCTTGCGGGAAGAGACTGCTTTCACGAGTGGAACCAACAGACTCCCTTCAATTATATATTATATTAAACTGTGGTTACAAGCAAAAGCATATCTGTTGGACTTAATATTCCTTCACCCAACTTCCTGTCCAAGAACAAGAGCCTTGTGTTAAGGATACCCACCATCATCTGGACTGTCCCATGCTACCGTGAAATCAACAGTCATAAAAGAGAACCATAAACATTTCCATACTAACAAGAGAAGTGGAGAGAGTCCTGATGATTTTCCTAATCCAAAAATATGCCAAGAATTACTATTATCCTTTCTTTAACAATATATTCTTCCACAGCAGGACCAGATCTACATTTTGATATGTTTCTTATTTTCTAGATGTGATCCTAACTATAACCCCAATTGTTAATTTTTAATGTCTGAGTGTCTGATGTAGCCACAGTGCCACCTCCTGATAAGTTTTGGTATAGTTCCCAGAGGACTTTCTTAAGTAATGTAATCCACAATTAATGTTTATCTATACTGTCTTTCACCTCCAACATATGTTTCAAAGTATAAGTCAGCACTATGTGAAACGGATTCGAGCCATCAGTGCTGGCGGAGGTTATGTATCTGTGTGTTGCATGTATTATAACTGATAATTCCTTTTGCCTATTAGGCAATTCCGTTTATTTCCTTTTGATCATGTAACCAAATGTTTTATGTGAAAACTCATGGTGGATTTAGGTGAACAGTCAAGCGCGATCTTAAAACTTTCAGAAGGATAGTTTTATTCAGCAACCAGTAGACCTAATAAGTCCGTGATTTGATCAGTGAACATAAAGCCTGGGGGAAACAACATGCCAAGCCTCCTCAGGAGCCGCCCTCTCCTCAGCCTTAAAAAGAGACACATCGTGTCCCATCACTCTCTTAACTCTTAACCAATTAGCTCTTAACTTCAAGCCCACTCTTAACTCTTATGCTTTTATCTCTTACACGCTTACTCTTAAACTCTTAGTCTGTTTTCTTTTTCTTTTTAATCTTCGCTCATTTTTCTTTTGGCGCGTAACTTCGTTATTTTTCCATTTACTTTTGTACTTTGCAAGATTTTTGAAACTCCGAGACTTAGAAATATTCGGAGACTTGAGACACTTGTAACGAATGCTCTTCAAGTGAGACGCGCTTTTATTTGGAAAAAAAACTTTCTTTGAAATTTACGCAAGAGCGAAATTTATTCTTTTTGCATTATTTAAAATCGTTTAACGTATCGTATCCAAGCCAAAGTCATTTTTGTTTTCTTGAACTTAGTAATAGGTGAAGTTCGTCCGGCTGGCGTTTCTTTTCCAGTTATTTTGCACAAGAAGTCAAGTTAATATATATTCGGAGCTCATAATCACCAATTCTACCGAGACTCTGATAAGTGTTGAACCATTCAAAGTCGGTGCAGTTTAGCTGCTCAAGAAACCGTGAAGAAAGATAACCTGCAGCCAAAAGACAGCCAACTTCGCCAGTACCGCCTCCAACGATCTCAAGCGACACACTTCGCTGGGCAGAGGACGCTCGACCCGAGACGGCACCGAGTTCCGGCGGTTCCGAAGCCGACAGGCCCGGAGCATCCAGAGGGAATCCCCGCTGTGCCGGTAGAATGACGTCATCGGGAAAGCCGCCTCGTCATCATCCAGTGGCTACACCGCCTCTACATCTGCATCCAGGCTGAGACGGAGCTGACCGATAAAATCCGAGTGGGGGAAATCTACTCTTCAACAAAGTAGGCTGAAAACTCCAACCACTACAAGAGTCACACCCGAATGCAATCAGAGTTGGTGTTTGTGAAAGCTTCGAATATATATCGTGAATTTAAAGACATCTCCCATATAATCTCGTTATAAATTAATCCCATAGCGAATTTAACGGTCCGCACGTTAAAATCCACCATCGTCAGGAATCCATCTATTCAATAATTCATTCACAATCCTCACTTTTCTGTTACTTTGTCACCTGTTTTATTAATATCTCATGTCATTTAATCTGCATTTATTTAGTTAATAAACATATTTAATCTTATGTCGTTGTTTGTGCACGTTTAATTTGAAGTGGGAAATCGATGGGATCGTGGAAAGAATTCACTGCTTCAGAATAGGAGATCAAATATAAATTTAAAATTTAACAGACTGATTAAATTGATATTCCAATCGTATAATTGGTTCTGAATAAATGCCCCTTTCATTATCCAGATAAAATCAATAAAAGGGTGGTGCCCCGTATAACGAACAAAGTATAATTAATTACCAGTCATTAATTATCACATTACTATCAAGGTATTGTCTCCTACATATATATTTGTGGTGCCATCCATGTGAGGCCCATATATGATATATGATATATACCATTCCTTTCCAACAGTTTTGACAAGATGAATATGGGTTTTGAAGAAGTTGCTGTCTCTCTGCTTGGAAGGAAGGTGCTGGCTACACTGTGTGGATGTTATGACCTGCACCTTCTTCATGTGCACTTCTGTTTGACAGTGTTCCTGCAGTGCATGGCTGCCCTTGTTTGCATAGTTACTAGCTGTTTTTATACTGGGCAGCAAGCTGCCAATTCGGCCGTGTTTTTTGCAGCTAGGTCTGCGGATTTAGACAGAAGGCGGTAAAATGGAGATCTGTTCTGGTCCGCCAATTTACCGACTTGGAGGTACATCTCGGAGGCTATCTAAATCCGAGATGTCGATGTGCCAGCCCCTGCGTGAGATGGGCAGAGGTGTTGATGACCTGCACTGTTGTGCGACCCACAGCTGGAGAGTTTTAAAACCAGGAAACAGCTGATCACAGCAGTCAGTGCATTACTTCATCCGCGGACATCAAGATGTGCAGCTGGACAGCTGCTGAGATCCAGGAGATGCAGCGTCTCCTCGGTCTCTGCAGCTATTTGGTTGTGTCAAACAAGCTAGGAACGGTCGCTACTTTCAAATTAAAAGCCCCCCGCTAAGAACCCAGTTCTAAACTATAATGGGGTGCAATGTCAAGCTCATATTTTGAAGACAAATTCATCGTCTTTCTGACAGAGAATGCAATGTACTTTACCTTCAGCCTCCTGTCAGTTGCCTCACCTCAGCATCATCGACACGTCTTGAAAATGATTTGTAAGGATTTTAGAAAAGTTGTTTTTATTGAATTCAAGGCGCGCACATGTTCGCAGTTCACTGATAATCTCTGGTACACCTCCATGCCCCCCCCACCTCAAAAAAAATTTTTTTTTCATCGGATCTACACGATTCATGTAGGTCACCTATTTTGGTTTCAAAACGGCAAATTTCGCCGAAAGGTGAGTGATTTTCATGCCTGAATATCCCGTTTACACAAAGGGAACACAGATATTACCACATGGTTTGGCCTCTCATTTACACGAAAACACAGATTTTATCACAGAAAACGAGTATTTCTAAAAACCCTGGCTATTGACAGTATATTGACCTCAAGGGTCAAATTGAGAATGCCTCCACATCTTAAATTAAAGCTTAGGTCATCAAGAACAAACCCTGAAAGTTTCATGCTTCTTTCACAAAAAGCAAGATTATTGAGCTTAACAGCTCCACTAACATAGTTTATTGATAAGACATATACAGTATATGATGCCCTTAGAAAAGTAAACCCAGTATGATCTCATCAAATGGACTGTTTTTCTGTCAGCCACAGACAGGTTAAGCTACTGAACTATGGCAAATAATCCATTAGCAGTTCTTGTTTGAAATATACCAATGAATGTACAGACAGTATTAATGAATGAAAGCTTCAAATGCATTTCATTTCATTACTTAATCCTGTCTGAATGAGGCTTTTAACTGAAAGTGTGACAGGTTATTTGCTGATTATGTTACTGCAGATGTTGCACATTAAATTATGTATTCACATGTAACAATCTTAATGACATTAAATGTTCTACACTAAAACAGATTGTACATTAATTTAGATTTTTGGAAAATAAATATTGTTTCTAATATCTGTTTTTCTACTAATTACTATTTCATAACTTTGTATTTTATCCTAATATCCCATTTGGGGTTTTATCCTAATAAACAAACTTTCAACTATTTGAATATTTATCACTCCAGGACGTTCTCTTCCTTCCAACACTCATTTGTGGAGGCAGCTTACACACAACCACTTTAATCATGCCCTGGTTTATGTTTAAGTACAGAATACTACAGAAACAGACACAACTGTAACACAACGAGGCACCATCAGGTTATCACTGATTATCTGTTGCTTGTAGTTTGACGGTGTGCTGCCACATCAGCAACATCTTTCAGTTTGCCAATTGCAGTTTGTGATTCTCAAACACTCAATCTGCTCTGAATGCATTAACAAACTGTACAGTCAGATCCTTGGTGACAACAAGATGATTGGTGAATGTCTTGTATTGTTTTTTGTAAACTTTAACCAGGAGTTACCAAAGTAAAATCTTGATATCAGTTGTTGTTTAGCGTTTAACTGTTGAGTTAAATAAGTTTCATATGATCAGCTTTTTCAACAGTCTGACATTTCTCCTCATGTCTCTCCTCATCAGGTGAATCATCAACCGAGTTGGATAAATCCAGTCTTACTTCTACCACCTCTGTTCCCATGGTTGTGGGTTTTTGCTTGGCAGGTCTATTTCTCATTGGTTTGGTAATCTTCATTGTTCTGTGGAAACGCAAATGTAAGCTCCAGCTTGTTGATGGTTACATTAATAGCATGTTTCAGTGTAAAGCACTAACCCAGTGTTGAGCTTGTTAACATTTAATAACATTTGGTTTAGTTTTATGATGTGTGTAGTGAAAAAAAACTGAACACTACATCACACTTTTCACTTTCACAGTTTATCCAAAGCATACAGTCTCTGAAATGTCTTACTTTGATAAAAAGGACAGACGGACATGTTTCATTTACATACATTTTGTTTGCTGTCTAATGACAACTTTTGCTGTGTTTCTGTGTTCTTCATTGTCATGTCTTTTCTTCACAAAAGGTGACGAGGCAAAACAGCTGAAGACAGAAAGGAACAATGCCAATACTGCACTGCAGCAACAGAGGGACGTTCAGGAGAAACTGAAGGAAGAACTGCAGGAACAGAGACGCCGACTTGTGGAACAACTTGAGGAAAATGAGAGAGAGAAGAAAGAGAATAAGCAGAAGCTCCAGTCAGTGGAGAGGGAAATAACAGAGAGAGAAAAGATGTTTGACAAACCGGAGGAATTATTAAGAGAAAAGGAAAACCTCTTACAGGCTCAGTGGAAACTGGATGAGACTAAGAAAATGTTGGAGAAACAGAAACTTGACAGGGAGAAATTGCTGGAGCCCATTGAGGATCTGTTGAGAAGTAACAGACAGAGAGATGTTCAAATCTTTATAGATTAGCCAAACAGATGCAAATGTCAACACAATCAGAGCAAACAGTCACCAAAAGACCAACATGTGAAAAAATATAGCATCATACATATTTCACTGGTGTCTGGATTAAATATCAAACTACAGATGAATTAGTTTATGCTTGCTGGGATTGTTGACAAAACACAAACAAATAAACAACATATGAAGTATAATTTGAAATGTTTTGACACAGTGTTAAATGAAGATTCATAATCACTAGGTGCAGCTAACTGACAGCAAGGACAACATGTATGATGGTGTAATAAGAACCACTAGATTTAATTAATTGTGTGCAGACAGTATTTCAAAACATGAACAAGATTTATTAATGAAATTTAGAATATCTTTCAACATATCTATAAAAGGTGTCACATATATAGGTGCACTGCTCTGTGATGTGTTTATCACATGTTTCTAATGTCAAGGTTTTTGTTCAAAATTAGCTGATTGTTGCAGACATGGAAAAAATCTCAATAAAATCTAATTTAATAAGGTTTTGTGGGAGTTATTTTTTTCAGAAGAATGAATTACTGTTGGATTCTATAAACATGAATCCCAATTTACCACAAGTTTGTTCTTTGTTCTCCATGAGGGAGGCAACTGCAATGATAAAATAACTGACGTTTAAAAAAAACCTACAGTGCTTTACAGGAGGAAAAACACTGAGGAGAGGAATAAGTACAAGTGTACATGTCACAGTGAAGTTATCTATACTGTGAAGTTAAATCTCAAGTTTCAAAATCAAGAAAATGCATAAAACAAGGACACACCCTGTTACTGATCATTCACTATCGAGTAAAAAAAGAAATTATCAGTCCTTAAAGTGACAGGGAGCAGATACAGAGAAGATAAACTAGAGTAATGTGGGATCGACAGTTTGTTCTGTTAAACGTCTTCACATACATTATGTCAAATCTACAGCAGGCAGATGGGACAATCAGTAAGTGAACACACCTTACATGATCAAAGATGAACAGGATCAGAGTACGACTTCTCTTATTGGAGGACTTTGATCAGCAGGTTACTGCCTGCTTCTCTGACAGGAGGAAACTTTGACACAAACTGCAGGTACGTACGCTTTTCAATAATTCAGTTATATTAAACTGCTTATTCTACTGAAGTTGCACAACATGCAGCACTGCTACAAAAAAAACAGTCTGCCTGGATTTCAGCATAAATGTTTTGTTCTTATGAAGTCACTCTGACAGCCATGTTGTTTGCTGACTCTGTGTTATCCAGTCCTCCCTCCTGTGTCATCATGAAGTGTTCCATCTTACTGGCGGCTCTTGTCCTCATTCCCACGTGGAATGGTACGTCGCAGCTCTTGATGATCATACTAGATACAAAAATATTTATTAAAGAAATGTAGGCTTACAGGACTGTTTGTAGAAAGATATCTGGTTGTATTGTTCCGTTCTTAATGGAATTACAGGTGAAAGACTTGCTACTATGTTTGTATCTCTGGCCATGTTATGATTTACTGGTTCAAGTTTCACTTAAATCGCTGCTGTGCTTTTGTGATTCCGAAAAGATGAGAAAATGGACCAGGACACGATCAAGTCACAGGACAAAGAGAAAGAATCAGAAAAAGCTCTGACTACTTTGACAGAACAGATGAAGGACAATGAGAACTTGACAGAATCACAATTTCAAAAGGTAAGACTGAATGTTGTGCAAATTAGGCAGGGAAACAGGGAAAGACAATATAACTTTGCAATGAAGCTTTTTGTACATTTTTAATATGAATGTGCCTTATGTGTTAAAACTCAACAGCAGTTCATTTAGGGATGAGAGACAGTTGCATATGAATGCAACTCTTCTTGGATAAAAAGCAGCATAAAGAAAGGAAACTGGTCAAGCAGCTTTATCTCTGAATAAACATGAAGGCTTGAATCCCACTGAAGATCTGTGCTGCATGTCACTGTCGTTTCTTACCATCTTGCTACTGTTGATGCTTCTATAAAGACATTGTGCAAAAAAACACAATTGGAATTGTTATCTTGAATATACTAGCCAATTATGATACAATACATGTGCTCAAAGTGTAAATATTGAAAAACCTTCTCTTATTCTCCTCAGTTAATTCTGTAATTTCAGACATCTGTCTTTCCCTTTTGCTGTAGCAACAGATAATGAGGAATCACACCTGCCTAAGAAAGGTGTAAATTTCTAGTGTTATTCATAAAAAAAAAATGTATCTGACACATTGCTGCTGCAAACATCTTGCAGGAATGACAAACTCACTCCAGTCAAAGTACTTTGCATAATGACATTGGTAATTTATCATTGGTAAATTATTCTGGATGCATTTTTTGTTATATATGTAGTAAATCTCTTAGCACACTGAGAGCACTCAATAAATCAAACACTCTGAGTAATAAAATCAAAAGTCTGTGGATGTTGTAGGCCACTAATAAGCACATCCAGGCAGCCTCTTTGCCCGTCGTCCAGCAGCTAACTCAGTAGCACAAAGCAAATAACACCTGAGCTAAAGAACAGAGTCACTTCAGTAGCAACGTGATTGATCAGTAGCACAAAACACACACCTATAGATGGAGGGAATACCTGTCCGGCTGAGTAGCATTTTGAGACTGAGGTACGTTTGTGACGCTATTTTGCTTGTGTTTATATGACTGCGACAATTAACAGTTATTAAATTGTGTCTTTAGCCGTTAACACATATTTCCCAGCTGACCACTGAGAGCTACAGGGCCGTCTGTGTCAGTGTGGTTAGGCACATTCATGTGTTTTGGAGGAAGTTCTCAGAAGTAGGGGAGGATTAGGAGGGGATTATTTTTGGTTTGATACATTTACAAACCCCTGCTTCAATAATTGACTTTACTGAACTGTTTTACGACTTAAAAAAAGCTTAAATGATATTATAATCAATATTGTCAAATTGATTCATAAATTTAATTTTTAGGAGTTTTATTGGAATAAAAATCTGCCAATTGTTTTGCTTTTTGCTTTCTGTGAATTACAGCTTGTTTATTTATTTTTTTCAGAATTTTAACTGGACCAAACAGAGAAAGATAATAATAGACAGCTACTACACACAGAGATTGCTGGAGCCAATAGGGATATCACTTTTATTTAACATTGTATCTGCCTTTTTTGCTTTTTTATAGCTTGTTTTGTTTCATTCCATTTTACAGAATAACACAATGCAGAACCAGAAGGACAGACTGTTCTTTCAACCTGCTTGCACTGCCCTCAACCTTGACACAGTATTCTTCATTCTAATAATACACACGTGTGGAGGTAACTCAAACACTTTATTACTAATATATACTATAATCATACATAATGTTATCTATGAATTTTAAGTCGATTTCTAAGATTTATAGATAAAAATGATGATTTTGGCAGTTGTGAAGTTCCGTCTATAGCATCATTTTGTATTGTGTTTTCCAGAAATTGTAATTGTATAACAACGGCCTAAAAATCAAAGCATTTTGCCCCGTAACAGATGACACCATTTATCACCAAAAAGGGGTTACTACTGAATTTTTATTTGTCTTTTCATTTCAGCTGATTTGGTTCAATCCATTTCCACACTGTCTCAACACATGTGGTTGATTGTCGTCTTGGCTGAATTGGCTTTTAGCTTTATTCTTGCTGTTTATGCCACGTACAAATGGAGACGTAAGTCCCACTACTGTCATTTTTAGTGATATGTAGCATGATTCATTCATAGTAAAAAACAATGAATACTAACACAGGTTTCATCATTTCAAATAGCATGGAAACATTGTTGAAAGTGGTATTTCAATATTAAATAGCTTTTGTCTCATTTTGAAATATATACAGAAGTTACAGCTTGTTAATGGTTATATTAAAAGCATGTGTCAGTATAAACGCCAACCCAGGTTTAAGCTTGATAATATCAATAATACTTTGGTCTAGTTTTATGTTGTGTGTTGTGGAAAAAACTGAACACCACATCATGGTGTTTACTTTCATATTTCATTAAAAGGATACAGTGTCAGAAATGTCTTACTTTGATACAAAACCAGAAGGATGTTTCATTTACTATGATGTTGTTTTGATAATAGCACCTTTTTGGTGTGCTTCTATGTTCTTCATTGTCATGTCTTTTCCTCACAAAAGGTGACAAAGCTGATTTTTTGAGGAAAAATGCATTTCTTCAAAATCAATCCCGGAAGATGGAGGAAGAAAGGGACGACACAGTTGCTGCACTGCAGGAACAGAAGGAAGAACTGGAGAAACAGAGGGAAGAATTGCAAAAATGGAGGGAAGAAATGGAACAGGAGAAACTGAGGAAAGAACAGAGTGAAGAACTGGAGAAACAAATAGAAGAAAAGGACAAACAGAGCAAAGAAATGGAGAAACGGAGGGAAAAACTGGAGAAAGAAATAGAAGAAAAGGAGAAACAGAGAGAAGAACTGGAGAAACAGAACGAAGAACTGGAGAAAGAGAGGGAAGAACTGCAGAAACCGAGGGAGGAACAGGATAAACAAAAGGAAGAACTGGAGAACCAGAGCGAAGAAATGGAAAAACAGAGGGAAGAAATGCAGAAACCGTACAAAGAACAAGAGAACCAGACGGAAGAACTGGAAAAACAAATGGATGCACAGGATAAATCAAGCGAAGAACTGGAGAAAGAGAGGGAAGAACTGGAGGAACAAATGGAAGAACTGGAGAACCAGAGCGAAGAACTTGGGAACTGGAGCGGAGAACTGGAGAAACAAAAGGAAGAACTGGAGACCCAGAGCGAAGAACTTGAGAACCAGAGCGAAGAACTGCAGAAACAGAGGGAACAACAGGAGAAACAAAAGGAAGAACTGGAGAACCAGAGCAAAGAACAGGAGAAACAGAGGGAAGAACTGGAGAAACCAAGCAAAGAACTGGAGAACCAGATGGAAAAATTGGAAAAACAAATGGACGTACATGAGAAACCAAGTGAAGAACTGGAGAAAGAGAGGAAGGAACAGGAGAAACTGAGGAAAGAACAGAGTGAAGAACTGGAGAAACAAATAGAAGAAAAGGACAAATGGAGCAAAGAATTGGAGAAACGGATGGAAGAACTGGAGAAAAAAATAGAAGAAAAGGAGAAACAGAGGGAAGACCTGGAAAAACACAGGAAAGAACTGGAGAAACAGAGAAAAGAACTGGAGAAACAGAACGAAGAACTGGAGAAAGAGAGGGAAGAACTGGAGAAACCGAGGGAGGAACAGGATAAACAAAAGGAAGAACCTGAGAACGGGAGCGAAGAACTGGAGAAACAAAAGGAAGAACTGGAGAACCAGAGCAAAGAACAGGAGAAACAGAGGGAAGAACTGGAGAAACCAAGCAAAGAACTGGAGAACCAGATGGAAAAATTGGAAAAACAAATGGACGTACATGAGAAACCAAGTGAAGAACTGGAGAAAGAGAGGAAGGAACAGGAGAAACTGAGGAAAGAACAGAGTGAAGAACTGGAGAAACAAATAGAAGAAAAGGACAAATGGAGCAAAGAATTGGAGAAACGGATGGAAGAACTGGAGAAAAAAATAGAAGAAAAGGAGAAACAGAGGGAAGACCTGGAAAAACACAGGAAAGAACTGGAGAAACAGAGAAAAGAACTGGAGAAACAGAACGAAGAACTGGAGAAAGAGAGGGAAGAACTGGAGAAACCGAGGGAGGAACAGGATAAACAAAAGGAAGAACCTGAGAACGGGAGCGAAGAACTGGAGAAACAAAAGGAAGAACTGGAGAACCAGAGCGAAGAAATGGAAAAACAGAGGGAAGAAATGCAGAAACCGTACAAAGAACAAGAGAACCAGACGGAAGAACTGGAAAAACAAATGGATGCACAGGATAAATCAAGCGAAGAACTGGAGAAAGAAAGGGAAGAACTGGAGGAACAAATGGAAGAACTGGAGAACCAGAGCGAAGAACTTGAGAAACAGGGGGAAGAACTGGAGCAACAAATGGAAGAACTGGAGAACCAGAGCGAAGAACTTGAGAAACAGAGGGAAGAACTGGAGAAACAAATGGACGTACAGGAGAAACCGAGCGAAGAACTGGAAAAACAGAGAGAAGAACTGGAGAAACCGCGGGACGAACAGGAGAACCAGAGCGAAGAACTGGAGAGACAGAGGGAAGAATTGGAGGAACAAATGGACGTACAGGAGAAACCGAGCAAAGAACTGGAGAAACAGAGGGAAGAAATGCAGAAACCGAGAGAAGAACTGAAGAAACCGAGTGAAGAACAGGAGAAACAGAGGAAAGAAGAGGAGAAACAGAGGAAAGAAGAGGAGAAACAGAGGAAAGAAGAGGAGAAACAGAGGGTAGAACTGGACAAAGAGGGAAGAACTGGAGAAACCGAGACGCTGACTTAGGGAACAACTTGAGGAGAATGAGAGAGAGAGGAAAGAGAATAAGCAGAAGCTTCAGTCAGTGGAGAGGGAAATAACAGAGAGAGAAAAGATGTTTGACAAACCAGAGTTGCTCTAATCTTTTTATATTAGACATAAATATATTAGATATTAAACAGATGCAAATGTCAACACAATCAGAGCAAACAGTCACCAGAAGACCAACATGTGAAGAAAATATAGCATCAAACATTTCATTGGTGTCTGTGTTCAATCTCAAACTACAGATGAATTAATCAATGCTTGCTGTGACTGTTGACAAAAAAATTGAAAAAAAAAACAAAAAAAAAAAACATAAAAAGCATAATTTGAAATTATGAAAAAGAGTGCAGTGTTAAATGGAGATTCATTATTACTCATTGCATGTAACTGACAGCAAGGTCAACATTTATGATGGTGTAACTAACTAGCTTTAATCAATTGTGTCCAGACAGTATTTCAAAACATGCGCAAAATTTATGATGAGATTTAGAATATCTTTCAATTTCAAAAATAAATTTTTTCTCCGTCTTCCTCGTCATCGTTTTAAGAATATTTGCGTCCACAAAGATCCACTGAAAATGACCGAAAACGTTGTAGTTCATATTCCAGGTGGCGCTTGACATTCACCAAAAACGGAGAAGAAGACTCGGAGCATGCGCAGAAAGCTTGCATGCTGTAAACAAACAGGCAGTAGATGGAGAAACTGAACACAAGAAGTAGAAGATGAAAATGGCGAGTGCAAGGAAACCAGAATCGTTTGTTTGGACCGTTAATGAGGTCGAACTGCTGCTGTGACTCACACTCAATTCAAGGCAAGTAAGATGCAAGATAGCTGAATATCTTCTGCGGCACGAACACGAGAATGTCGTCCGCCATTGTTGTTGTTGTTGTTGTTGTTGTTGTTATGAGACGTCGCGGGGTTCAGAGGTCAGAGGCAAGAGATCGAGGGAAGGGGCGATGGCGTCATCGTTTTGGAAAGTATGTGGATTCGCCGTCCACATGAAAACGGGAGGGCTGCATTTTCTGAGCCCGCTATCTTAAAAAAAAAAAAAAAAAGGTCTGACGATCAGTCGACTACGGCAAAATCTGTCATATCAGATTTGACTCTGAAAATCCGTCGAAAACAGCCCTATTTGACAGATATATCTCTGACTCCACATTCCATCTCTGCTCTACTCCAATACAATGCAAATGAACGGGTAGTTTCTTACATATCTTACATCTTACATGTTCTGCTTTTTTTTTAGAACTGTTTACCAGCGTAACTGGCATTGTAAAAAACATGATCAGTTAGTTTACACAACTTGGTTAGGGCTTCATATTTTGATATTCATCCATACCAATGAATCATGCAAAAAGTCCCATACACTGGGAGAAAAGGAAGATGGTGAGAAGAATTGGGGATCTGGGAGGGTTGGAGGGAGGTGAAAGATAAGAACATGAGTAGACATCACATGCCCAAGACCCTTAGAATTATGATTGACTAATATAACAGATAAGTAAGCAGTGAAATGCGATGTTGGCTGTTTAGGACAAATAAAAAAGAAAGGTAAGCACAATAAGTAATTCCCTGTGCAGCACTTTGTGAATGATATGGCGAGCCTCTACGAAGTTGTGATTTATGGTGGCATGGTATGAGTTGCATATGGGCAAATTGTGTCCCCCCCCCCAATCCTGACATCGGATCTGCACCCCTGTTAACAATGTATCACTGTTGGATTTTACAAACATTAATCCCAATTAACCACAATGCCATTAATTGTTCTCTGTCAAGGAGGCAACTGCAATGCTTAAGAAAACCTTGTTTTTTTTTTTTGTTTTTTTTTTACGAAATAGCTTACATTTAAAACAAAACCTATAGTGCTTTACAGGAGGAAAAACGCTGAGGCGAGGGAAAAGTACAAGTGTGCATGTCACAATGAAGTTATCTATACTGTGAAGTTAAATCTCAAGTTATAAAATCAAGAAAATACCAAATAAAACGAGCACACCCCATTTTTGATCATGCATCATCACAAGTAACATTTTTAAATCAGTCCTTAAAGTGACAGGGAGTAAATAGAGAGAAGACAAAACAAGAGTAATATGGGATCAATAGTTTGTTTTGTTAAAAGTCTTCACATACAGTGTGTTAAAACTACAGCAGGCAGGTGGGAGAATCAGACAGTGAACACACCTTAGTGATAACAGCTGAACAGGATCAGAGTACGACTTCTCTTATTGGTGGACTTTGATCAGCAGGTTACTGCATGCTTCTCTGACAGGAGGAAACTTTGACACAAACTGCAGGTACGTACGCTTCTCAATAATTCAGTTATATTAAACTGCTTATTCTATTGAAGTTGCACAACATACAGCACTGCTACAAAAAAAATCAGTCTTGCCTGGATTTCAGCGTAAATGTTTTGTCCTAAGCACCGTATGAAGTGACTCTGACAGCCATGTTGTTTAACTCTGTGTTATCCAGTTCTACCTCCTGTGTCATCATCATGCGTTCTTACATCTTACTGGTGACTCTTCTCCTCATTCCCACGTGGATATGTAAGTAGCAGCTCTTGATGATCATGCTAATACGATGATATTCATTAAAAAATTGTAGCCCTACAAAACTGTTTGTAGAAAGAAATCTTGCGGTATTGTTCTGTTTCTTATTTGGATTACAGGTGAACAACTTACTTGCTACTATGTTTTTATCCTTGGCCATATAATGATTCACTGCTTTTAGTTTTACTAATAATGTTGCTGTCCTTTTGTGATTCCGAAAAGATGAGAAAATGGACCAGGGCCCGATCAAGTCACAGGACAAAGAGAAAGAATCAGAAAAAGCTCTGACTACTTTGACAGAACAGATGAAGGACACTGAGAACTTGCCAGTTCAACTCCAACCACAATTTCAAAAGGTAAGATGGAATGTTGCACAGGCAGAAACAAAGACAATATAACTTTTCAATGAACATTTTGTAGATTTTCAATATGAATATTATAAGTTAAAACCTAACAGCAGTTCATTTCAGGATGACAGACGGTTGCATATTGATGTAATTCTTCTTGGATAAAACGCTGCATAAAGAAAGAAAACTGGTCAAGCAGCTTTATCTTAAAATAAACATGAAGGCTTGAATCTCACTGAGGACCTTTGCATGTTGTGTTTCTTGCCATCTCGGAGCTGTCAAGGCTTGGATGAAGGCTTTGTGCTCGGATTGGAATAGTCATTTATGTTATCTTGAGTATACTAGCCCACATGTAATACAATGCATGTTCTCAAAGTGTGAATATTGAACAAAAGTCTTCTCTTATTCTCCTCTGTTACTTGTATGATTTCAACCAGCTGCCTATCCGTAGACAGTTAATCAGGAATAACACCTGCTTATTAAAGGTGTAAAATTCTTCTCAGGATGTCCCGATCCGATCTCCGGGATCGGGATCGTGGCCGATATGGGCATTTTTCCACTGATTTAAATTAGAAAGCAAGAGCAGTCCAACAGCAACATGTAACATTTGCAATACGACCATTTCGCGAGAGGGTAACAAAAGAGCTGCATTTAATACTGCTCATTTTATTCGATAAAATATTACAGAGAAGGTAATTAAATTAATGGCTCTGGATAACCAGCTCATCTCCGTGGTAAAGGATCAGGGTTTTCTTGTAAAAGTAGTGCATGATATGGAGGTACCAAGCGTGGGCTGCGTCTCACACACTTCAGCTGCTGTACACAAGCTGCTGTCACAGTGCAGCGTCACAGACTCACCTGCTAACACATGGAAGGTGGAGGCCAGTGTTGCTATAGCATATGCAGAATAAGAAAGAGCCATATGAAAGTATTCACTTTGTTTCAACAAAATAAAAAAAACATTAAGATACAGCTTGGATGCTGTTATTCTTAATGCAGCTGTATTATCCAGGAAAATATTAGCTAAGGCCAAGTATCGGATCGGAACTCGGTATCAGCAGATTCTAAATATTGAAGGACTCGGATCGGGATCGAGGTAAAAAAAAAAAACCTGATCGGGACATCCCTAATTTCTTATGTTATTTATAACAATTTCAATCTGACACATTGTAGCTGCAAACATCTTGTAGGACTGACAAACTCAATCCACTTAAAGTATTTTGCATCATGACATTTGGTTTCAGTTTTTGTGCACATTTCCTATCATATTTGTGTTCCGTATAGTAAATAACATAATAAGGATTGAGTAAGTTATTCTGGAAGCATTTTTGTGATATATGGAGTAAATCTCAACCATACTGAGAGCCCTCAATAAATCAAACACTCTGAGTAATTGAATAAAAAAGTCTGTGGCTGTTGTAAGCTCCTCATAAGCACATCCAAGCAGCCTCCTCACCCGTCGTCCAGCAGCTAGCTCAGTAGCACAAAGCAAATAACACCTGAGCCAAAGAACAGAGTCACTCCAGTGGCAACAAGCCTGATCAGTCGCCAGCCCAGCAGCACAAAGCACACACATACAGAAGTAGGGAATACCTTTCACACTGAGTAGCATTTTGAGACTAAGGTACGTTTGTGAAATCTACTTTGCTTGTGTATGTGATTGCAGCGATGAAAAGTTATTAAATCATGTATTTACAATAGCCGTTAACACATATTTCCCAGCTGACCAGCGACAGGGCCGTCTGTGTCGGTGTGGTTAAGCACATTTATGTGTTTTGGAGGAAGATCTCAGAATTAGACCTGATGGGGGGGATTATTGTTGGTTTGATATATTTACCCCTGCTTTAATAATTGACTTGACTGAACTATTTTACTACTTGAAAAAAGCTGAAATTGCATTTTATTATAATCAATATTAAATTGTTCTATACATTTAATTTTAGGAGTTTTATTGGAAAAATAAATCTGCCAATCGTTTTGTTTTTTGCTTTCTGTGAATTACAGCTGGTTTAATTATTTTTTTTTTTTTCAGAATTTTAACTGGACCAGACAGAGAAAGATAATAATAGACAGCTACTACACATGGAGAGATTGCTGAAGCCAATAGGGATATCACTTTTAACAAACATTTTATCTGCCTTTTTTTCTTTTTCAGGAATTACAGCTTGTTTTTTTTTTTTTCCATTTTACAGAACAACACAATGCAGAACCAGAAGGACAGACTGTTCTTTAAACCTGCTTCTACAGCCCTCAACCTTGACACAGTATTCTTTATTCTGCTCATACACACTTGTGGAGGTAACTCAAACACTTTAGTTTTTCCGTAATGTTTACTGTAATACTAATATATACTATAATAATACATAATGTTATCTATGAATTTTAAGTCAATTTCTAAGATTTATAGATAAAAATGATGATTTTGGCAGTTGTTAAGTTCCGTCTATAGCATCATTTTGTATTGTGGTTTCCAGAAAGTGTAATTTTATAACAACGGCCTAAAAATCAAAGCATTTTTCTCCATTACAGGTGACACTGTTTATCACTGAAAAGGTGTTCCTGCTGAATTTTTATTTGTCTTTTCATTTCAGCTGATTTGGTTCAATCCATTTCCACACTGTCTCAACACATGTGGTCGATTAGAGTCTTGGCTGAATTGGCTCTCAGTTTTATTCCTGTTGTTTATGCCAAGTATAAATGGAAACGTAAGTCCCACTACTGTCATTTTCAGTGATATTCAGCATAATTCATTTATAGTAAAAAAACAATGAATACTAACCCAGGTTTCATCATTTCAAATACCATGGAAACATTGTTGAAAGTGATATTTCAATAATAAATAGCTTTTGTCTCATTTTGAAATGTATAGCTACATAAGCTACAGCTTGTTGATGGTTACATTAAAAGCATGTTTCAGTATAAAGCACCAACTCAGTGTTAAGCTTGATAATATCAATAATATTTCGTCTAGTTTTATGTTGTGTGTCGTGGAAAAAAACGTACTTTCATAGTTCATTCAAAGCATAAAGTAACAGAAATGTCTTACTTTGATAAAAAAGACAGAAGGACATGTTTCATTTACTGTGATGTTGTTTGGTGTCATCTCATGTCTTTACTCCTCAAAAGGTGACAAAGCTGATTTGCAGAGGAAAACTACATTTCTTCAAAATCAGTCAAGAAAGATGGAGAAAGAAAGGGACGACACAGTTGCTGCACTGCAGGAACAGAAGGACGAATTGGAGAAACAGAGGGAAGAACTGGAGAAACAGAGGGAAGAACTGGAGAAACAGAGGGAAGAAAAGGAGAAACAGAGGGAAGAACTGGAGAAACAGAGGGAAGAACTGGAGAAACAGAGGGAAGAACTGGAGAAACAGAGACGCAGACTTGTGGAACAACTTGATGAAAATGAGAGAGAGAGGAAAGAGAATAAGCAGAAGCTTCAGTCAGTGGAGAGGGAAATAACAGAGAGAGAAAAGATGTTTGACAAACCGGAGGAATTATTAAGAGAAAAGGAAAACCTCTTACAGGATCAGTGGAAACTGGATGAGACTAAGAAAATGTTGGAGAAACAGAAACTTGACAGGGAGAAAGTGCTGGAGGCCATTGAGGATCTGTTGAGAAGTAACAGACAGAGAGAAGTTTGAATCTCTTTATATTAGACAAACAGATACAACTGTCAACACAATCAGAGCAAATAGTCACCAAATGTGGTGTCTGGATTAATGTCAAACTACACATGAATTATTTCATGCTTGCTGGGACTGTTGACATAAAAAAAACAACTATAAAACTTATGAACTGCAATTTGAAATTTTATGAAACAGGGTACAGTTTTTAGGATTCATTATTACTAAGTGCAGCTAACTGACTGCAAGGACAACATTTATGATGGTGTAATAAGAACCACTAGATTTAACTATGTGCAGAACGTATTTCAAAACATGTACGAAATGTATGATGAGATTTAGAATATCTTTCAATATATCTATAAAAAGGTGTCAAATATATGGATGCACAGCTCTGTGACATGTTTATCTTGTGTTTGTAATGTCACGGTTTTGGTTCAAAATTAGCTGATTGTTGCACACATGTTGACAATTAAAATAAAAGACCAGGCAGAAACTGAAACAGGGAAGATAATATATCTTTGCAATGAACATTTTGTAGATTTTCAATATGAATGAGCCGCCTTATATGTTAAATTCA
Source organism: Diplodus puntazzo (assembly GCA_963678695.2). Classification (NCBI taxonomy): domain Eukaryota; kingdom Metazoa; phylum Chordata; class Actinopteri; order Spariformes; family Sparidae; genus Diplodus; species Diplodus puntazzo. The sequence continues at coordinate 25,262,290 of OZ023170.1, forward strand.
AACCGCAGTTGATTTTAGGATGACAGACAGTTGCACATGAATTTAAGTCTTCTTGGATAAAAAGCAGCAGAAAGAAAGAAAACTGGTCAAGCAACTTTATCTTTCCATAAACACGAAGGCTTGAATCCCACTGAGGACTTTTGCTGCATGTCATGTTTTGCCATCTCGCAACTGACAAGGCTGCTCGAAGTGAAAATACTGAAGATTTTTTCTCTTATTCTCTTCTATTACTTCTGTAATTTCAACCATCTGTCCATCCTTTCGCTACAACGACAGTTAATACAGTTTAAAACAACAAAAACATAATTAGCAAAGAACAATTGTAACATAGGGAGAAGTGCTGGTGTAGATCAAAAGGACATTAGAACATTGATGTTAAGGCTGGATGAGACAGATTTATTACAGGTGCAGCTTTAAGTGTTACTTGGCGAGTCCAGTTGTGTAAATGTGTTACAGGTCTGATATTAATGTTTGAAAATCTGCTTTAGTTCATGTGAGTTTTTACTGTAAACATTTGCAAAGTCCTTGAAAAAGCTTGTTTAAACATTTTCTATATAAAAACACTTTTTTTCCAATGTATGACTGCTGTTTTTGTTTCTGAATTTTCCGCTCTATAGTCAGTCTATAATAAGATGACCACACAGGACTGAGGCTTGAATTGATAGTTGAAGCACTGACTAAGACATCTTGAACAAAACTGTGTTACGTGCCAAAAGGAAGCAGATATCAAACTCCATTTTATAGAGCTGATTAAATATTAATCAGTGCTGTGGAGTCTAACACAATCGAACAACGCCATCTTAAAATCCTGACATCAAATCTCATTATCTTTGAATTGAATTGTATTTTATGTCTTATTCATTATTGTAAAAGCACAACTTAATTGTATTACTACAATTATGGCCATGATTCAGTAACTATATCTGGTTTAGAAGCGTAGACATACACATCTGTGTAAGTGCTACAACATGAACACACCTCATTCAATATACACGGTACCATTCAAAGTACAACACGTTGAGGACTTTGACCATTCAGTTTACTGAGAGGCAAAGCACGACGACAGTTTGACCGTCAGGTATGTTGGATCTTTGAATTTAAAATCAAATGTTTTGTCAAGATTTCAGTCAATTTTATTACAACACATTCATTTGTATATACGTACTTTGTAACCCCTTCCCAAGTGATAATTATAAATGCAATTGCTAATAATTATACTTAGCTTGTTGGTCCTCCTGCTATCTGAATTGTATCTGGAGTGACGTCCATTTTAAAGTGCATTTTAAGAGGAGCTGCTTTTCACAGTAGCCTACTTTTCTTTTTAATCAGCTCAGTGGGAAATCTGGCTCATATGTGAAAATGAAGGAAGATTTAAACTGTCTAAAAAATACATTATATATTATATATTATTTTGGGGAATGGCTTCATTACAATTATGACAAATGCGCTTTTAGCAATTCTTGTTTCAATGTACCAATGGATAGAGAGACTATCGCTACATTGAATTACTATATTACTTTCAATAAAAGTGGTGACAAATGTGGTTTGTGTCACTATTGGTACTGCATTATATTTCAGATGCTGTACATTCTAACATGTATTCACATATTAGGCTGCTCACTACACTGTCTCGTTAAAACAACATCCTTTGTATAGTCAGCTGGTATCGATATGTTTTGATTATTTTCTATTCTTGATATTTTCAGCAGTCGAGGATGATTCCAATTAAGGATGTACGTATCAGAACTGTCAGTGTTTTGGCTGTCTCCCTTCTCCTAACACACTTTTATGAAGGTAACTTACACACATACATCAATAACTTCTTGGTTACTGGTTTAGTACTTTGACACACAAAGAATAAGGCACCAATGATGTTATTTTTGAGTCTCTCTACTCAGCGCACATTTACAGATAGCAAGTTACATCTTTTTATTCACAAGCTTAACTTAAACTCATGCATATACAACAACTGTAAATTCAGATCCACAGCGATCTCACTGCATTTTTTTTTAGAATACAAATATAATATAATATGCAATTCATTCAATTCTGTAATGCAAACACAGAAGTATGTTAGACGGGGATGTCAGTGATGGGATCCTACAGGCGGAACAGTTACAGTAATTTTACAATAAAGAATATATTTGCTATATTTCTGGCTATGCCCCTCTGACTGGTTTGAGGTGGGTGGAGCTAAAACAAATAAAGGTGACCTAACACACCTGTTGGCACCAATTTGCAACATTGAAATATTTGAATCAGAAAACATACTATGATTGTTGCATATGAAGTTATATATACACAGCAATAGTAAGTAAAATATTTAAGATTAGAACAGTTTTCTAGCTTTAAATTTAAAATTTAAATATATAACACACGACGTGAACAAAATCCGGTGTCATGATAAATATTCCACCAGTGGTGAATGGGTTTTTTCTTATGAAAGAATTTAAAATCGACCTACTTTTTCCCCAGGTCTGTCACAGGATGTCGGTCCTCCTCAGACAGTCATGGCTATGGTCGGTGATGACGTTGTTTTGCCATGTCAGCTGGACCGTCCTGTGGATGCTGTTTCCATGACAATGGAGTGGGGAAGACCTGACCTGGACCCCAGATTTGTCTATGTGCGGCATGATGGTCAGGAACTTCTGGTGGAGCAAAACAAGGCCTACAAGGGAAGAGCATCACTGTCTATCAACAAACTGAAACAAGGAGACCTTTCACTGACGCTCTCCAAAGTGAACATCTCTGATAACGGGATTTACAGATGTTACATTCCAAAACTAAGTAAAGAACACTTAGTTGAGCTTCTCGTTGGTAAGTCCACTGACTTCAAGGAACCACTTACACAAATGTTCTACTTTAAAGAGCAAAGTTGAAATTTGAAGTTCTCTGTCGTGTTATAGTGTTTTTTTTATTGTCTTTTCTTGCAACAGTCCACTTTTGAAAATTAGAAAAATCCAACAATGCACTGTCATAGTAAATGATACTAAGGATAATATTTATTATAGCACAGAATATCATAAAGGCTTAACTAATACTCAGTGAAACCTGACCTTTATGAACACAAAGCTGATATTATGGCAGGAATTCATTAAAGGCACACACACAGGTCTTCCTCAATTGCTCTCAATTGCTCTGTCTTAGTTTTTAAGATAGAGTAGTTATTGCCAAAGTTGTTGTTTTTTTTTTTTTTATAAAACTTCCTATAAAATATTAGGTAGTCTTAAATTTGTTCACCTTACCAGTAAGCTTTTTTTTTTTAAAGAAGGGCAACAATTTTAATTTGCAATTTTTTTTTTTTGCTGTATTAGTTAATTGTCAGGTTCACAGAAGAACTAAACCCAATTGTTTTGTTAAAATCTGTTAAAATAATGTGTTGCTAAAATATTGAGTTGTTGACTATGTACACTCAACATCATGCACAACAGTTAGACTGAGATGATACTGGTGTAATAATTAAGGTAGCAACATTGCTGTACATCATTTCAAATTTAACCAATAATTACTTTTAAATTTCTTCCCATCACCAGGTGCTGCCTCCTCACCCTCCATCAGTCTATCAGGGCTTGACAGAAACAAAGGACATGTAGTTCTACAGTGTAAGTCTACAGGCTGGTATCCAGAACCTGAGGTGTTCTGGCTGGACGGTGAGGGAAACCTCCTCTCTGCTGGACCTACAGAGACAGTCAGAGGTCCTGATGACCTCTATACTGTCAGCAGCAGAGTGACTGTGGAGAAGAGACACAGCAACAGCTTCACCTGTAGAGTCCAACAGAACCAGATCAACCAGACCAGAGAGACACACATACATGTTCCAGGTAGACATGAACCAGTTTCAGCTTCCAAATCATAAAAAAATCATAGACATTAGTTTAGCTGTACAAGTTTCATGAAGGTGATGCGCTCTTTGTTTTTGTTTAATTTCAGATGATTTCTTCAAGGCCCCATCAAGTTGTGCTCCTTGTGTTGCCATCAGCGTGTTGCTTGGTCTCATGTTTATTACCACAGTTGTCCTTTGGATCTGGAAATGGAAACAAAGCAAAATTGGTGAGAAAAGAACAATCATTTCACTTTTTTAGTAATGATTGTCTGTCTATTACACTTATGGTTATGATAAGAAGAAGAGATAATCATCACAAAACAGTATAACATTTAGCATTCGTAACGTCTCAAAATGAATAGTTACATCCTTTTGGTCTTAAAAAGGAGACACAGCAAAACCAGTAAGCCAAAAATGTATTTTACATTGCTAAAAATAATGATTTTCTTGACAGTGTGTCAGAAAAGAGCCTCCTATTTGAAATGGCGTCATTTGTGTCGAATGAACTAATGTTTAATTAACACTTTATTTCAGTTTAGCCTCTGTGTCTCATTCAGTTTCATGATTTTTTTCTAAAATGTGCTGTGTAAAACTGCTTCTGTTTCTACACAGAGACAAAAAAGCACAACAAGAAGAAAAATGAAGAGAAAGAACTCAAGAAAAAAGAGGATTTGGATAAGATATTGACAAAACTCAGTGAGGAGTTACAGAACAAAGATGAAGAACAGAAAGACATGACAAAGATTATTGAGATACTGAAGGAAGTGAGTGAGAAACTAGTGAAGCAGAAAGAACAACTCACTGTCCAACAGCAGAAGGCAGAGAAGCAGATGGAGGAGAATGAAAAGAAGGTTAAATCAGTGGAAAAAGAAGTAACAGAGAAGGAGGGAGATAAAACAGCAAACAGAGCACAGGGATACTTAAAACTCAAAGAAATCATACAAGAGGCCAACTGGAACCTGGAGGAGAGAAAGAAAGAACACCAACACCTGCACATGACCTCAGATAACCTAATGAGGAGTACCATGGATGAGCTCAGGAGAATAAGTGAAAAGAAGGAACAAGTAGAGAGACACATGCAGCAAATCAAGAAACAGATGGAGGAGACAGAGAGACAGAGAGAGGAGATTCAGAGGAAACTTCAGTCAGAGACAACACAACTAGTCAATTAACATTTAATTAGTACACTCACTGTGCTCAGCACCAAATAACAGACAGGCACAGTCAGGGCCGAGCTAGTGAAGAGCAGATATGTTCTGAGAACCTGACAGACACCAAGAAACAGAACCAGAACACAGTGAATTCTGAACTTACATTCATCAGGTGTCCAGAAACACGGTGCTAAATAAATGTTAATGCTGCTCAACAGCTGGACGTGTAAATAAGCAGCTGATTCTGGATGATGATGCATTTTTTTTTTTTTAAGTTGATAATGTGTTGTATTAGCTTGTGTTTCTTCAATACAAACATTAGTTGAGCGCACTGTTCAGCGGAGCCCATTCAGTGGTAATGTGTAAGATCTATACTATTATGTATACATGATGGTTACAGAATTCTCACATTGATATGATTGCATCATTCTCCAACACTCCAGCAGCTGAATGAAAAATATAAAGTGTTTTCTCCTGCTGACAGATAACAGACCATCCAGGACGGAGGCACCCAGTTCATGAAAAAACAGCAGTCATTACATAAACAATGACATTTCTATTTCCTTTATGATTATATTGTAATATGATGAGGATTAACATGCATTGTTCCTGTTGTTACTACCCATGTCAGCCATATTCTTTGCATTCATTGGCCATTATCAAAGATTATATGAACTAATGTAGATTGTCAATACTTTCATTTCATATCAAATATTTTTAATGTACTTTTGTTTTCTTTTGAATTACTATGTCATTGTCTGCTTTGATGGATATATTCAGTTGCCTTTAATCTTGAGCTTTTTTGGTTAAACTACTTGTTTATATGTGTGTGTGTGTGTGTGTGTGTGTGTGTGTGTGTGTGTGTGTGTGTGTGTGTGTGTGTGCGTGCGCATTTGAATAGTTGAAGCCAGTGTATGCTGTAGTATATATACAAGAACTGTACAAATAAATGTTCTATTGTTTGATCAAATGTGTGTCATAATTTCACAATGAGAAATGTATTTAAAAGGAGAGAAATGTTTTTTCCAGGAGTCTAATTTAGAGTGGCAAGGTGTAGGTTGATGTTCCAGTTAAAGAGCACGGAGACAGCTGTCCAGTTTAGGGTTCATTTTTTTGGTTGTGGTGTAAAACAAGACAAAGAAATCATCAGTATAGCAAACACCATACATGATACACAACACAATAAGAAACTAAGATTACAAAGGTCTGTATTCAGTACTGAAATACATCATATGACTTAAACCAATCACCTCACACGAGGCACTCAGACAGCTTAATTAGCTTATTAGCTGTAACAACACACACCAATAGGGCTGGGCGATATATCGAATATACTCGATGTATCGCGGCTTGTTCTCTGTGGGATGTAGAAAATGACGATATCGTGAATATTCGAGTATACATTCAATTGTCACGCAGTCGCTTTTAGTCGCGGGCACTGAACTACAGGTTTTTCCCACTCTCTCTCATCTCTCCGCACAGAGAGATAAAAAAAAAATAAATTACGCACCTAGTTACGTACATCACATTCTGTCGTGCGTGCAACGTCATACGCCCGGCAGCATGTAGCAGCAGAGATCTCAGGTAGTGGCAGCAGCAGGTGCTCTGAATTAATTCCCAAGCAAAACAACGCAGGCTCCATCGTCTGGCGGTGGTTTGGCTACAAGAGGGAGGACGTAAAGTCTGCATGGATTAAAGTTCTCCGTCGCTACGACGGATTATTGTCATTCAAACTTCACAGAGGCGACTTATGAGATCAATGTAGATCACAGGAGAACCTGTGGCTGATTTTTATTGACAGATTGTCACACTCTGCAGCCAATGGGATCGTTAACAGTGTGTGCTGCCTGACCAATGACAGTGTAGTGACCCACACAGGGCGGGATCTAAACACGGAGCGGCGCCAAAGTTTAGCTGCTTAGCTAGCAAGGACTCGTCACGCTGCTACGTTACCAATTTAGTTTAGTCAACACGTGAGAACTCGTCTGACACGGAGAGTCTCCTGTTGTGTGAAATAACAACTATAGTCTGGACTTTGTCTGCAGTGTATCTGTGTAAACGGCTTCATTCAGCGTCACTCCCTCCCCTCTGGCACCGTGAGTTACCATGGTTACAGGAACGCCCTGAAACTTTATGATGATCAATAACAAGTTTTTGGTTAGTTTGACTGAACAAAATCATGAATGTAGCCTGATCGTAGCTCAGTGCTTAAATCTTGTATTATAACATAACGAAGAAAGAGCTTCAGAGCTTCTTTGATTACTAACAGTATGTTAGTGATGACAGAAAGGTGATAACTCGCCATCAGACTGACAAGACTGCAAAAGTTGTTGTTTGTATGATGTATTTTTTCTGTTAAACGATAAGAAGCTCACTTTAACAATATTATTAATAACAATAATAATTGATGATAATGATGATGAGAAGAAGAAGTAGAAAAATAGCGTACTCAAAAGGTTCTGTAGATGGTTGATTATTTGAAAGAGTAAATCTTGAGAGAAACTTGGCAAAAAAAAGGCACAGATTGAAAATTACAATGAAAATACAAAAATCATTTTAAGTGTGAATATAACAGCTGTTCAGATCCTCCTCCTGTAAAACACTGTTGGTCAAATATTTAAACGTGATGTCTGCATTAGAGAACATGGTGTGGGGTGAGGCTGTAACTCTTATTTTGTCTTTTTAGCACGTGTCAAGTAACGTGCCCTGCAACATGTTTCACAAATTATAAATTGGGAATATGACTTGGCTACAGCTCGAAAAAACATTTCAGTCAAAAGATTTTTTTGCTTTAATCCATGAAATCAGCATAATGCAGTATGAACAATATTTTAATGTAGACGCAGAATCATCATACTGGCATGATTGTAAGCATCAAAGTGTTAATTCAAGGCTGAGGGAAAATATCGAGATATATATCATGTACCGTGACATGGCCTAAAAATATTGGGATATTAGTAAAAGGCCATATCGCCCAGCCCTACTGTTGAGGTAAACTGCAGGCCAACCCCATCTCTGCCTGAGTGTATCAGGTTGGGGCACGCCTCTATGCCTGGAGGCAGCTGATTGAGGGCACCAGGTGGAGACGATCTGGAGGTTTGAAGACACTCACTCACAGGACAATGGGAGAGCAGTGTGTGAGAGCAGTGTGTGAGCAGTGTGTGAGGAATGGTTGCAGAGTTTGGACTTTGGAAAAGGAGACTGCAGGAATAAGGCTTGGTTCAAAGGAAGGAGCCGGTGAGCTTTTAGTTATGTGTCTGTGCTGCCTGCATTGTGGACTAATTATGTGATGGAATACAGGTTGGAATGTGGTGTGTTGAGAGGGTTATACGATTAAAGTGCAAGTTAAGATGTTGTATATTTGGTGTCAGGTGGGTTGAAGCGCATTTAATGGCGTGGTGTATTTTTAAAAGGAATATTCAAGCTAAAAGTAATTTGATAAAAATGATGTGTGTATTTATGGAAGTTAAAAGCTGACAAAATTTGTAAGGTTAAAATCATCATCAGATACTGCTTAAAATATAGTTAATTCATTTTGGGTGTCTAAGTATGGGTAATTTCCTCTTATTTTCAAGATTAATTTATAGCACTGTAAAAATTAAGTATTTGATTTTGGGTTATGTTGATTATGGTTTTTTGGGTTGTATTTTTCCTGACCTTCTATCTGTGTTTGTGTTTAAGGTTTTTTACCTGGTATTGGCCTCTGCAACGTTTCAAATAAAAAGAAAGAAAAGAAAGAAAGCTGAATCTTGGTCATTGAGTGAAGTCCAGTCCAATCTTCCGAATCAAGCTGTCTTTTCAAGTGGGGGCAGCTGCAGTTTAAACCTCATAAGTGTGAGGGCCACTTGACAGTATCCTACATTGTTGTGTGGAAATATAAACGTAAGCTACAGCTTGTTAATGGTTACATTAATACAGTGGTTCTCAGAAAATAAGTTTGACAAACCGGAGAAATTAAGAGAAAAGGAAAACCTCTTACAGACTCAGTGGAAACTGGATGGGACTAAGAAAATGTTGGAGAAACAGATTCTTGACAGGGAGAAATTGCTGGAGCCCATTGAGGATCTGTTGAGAAGTAACAGACAGAGAGATGTTTGAATCTCTTTATATTAGACAAACAGATGCAAATATCAATGCAATCAGAGGAAATAGTCACTAAAAGACCAACATGTGTAAAAAAAAAAAAACAGCATCACAAACATTTCATTGGTGTCTGGATTAAATATCAAACTACAGATGAATTAATTCATGCTTGCTGAGACTGTTGACAAAAAACCTATAAAACATATGAACTGCAGTTTGAAATGATATGAAACAGGGTACAGTGTGAAATGAAGATTTATTATTTCCAGGTGCAGCTGTTTGACAGCAAGGACAACATTTATGATGGTGTAATAAGAACCACTAGATTTAATTAAATTGAGTGCAGACAGTATTTCAAAACATGTACGAAATGTATGATGAGATTTAGAATATCTTTCAATATATCTATAAAAAGGTGTCAAATATATGGATGCACAGTTCTGTGACATGTTTATCTTGTGTTTGTAATGTCACGGTTTTGGTTCAAAATGAGTTGATTGTTGCAGACATGTTGACAATTAAAATAAAAGACCAGGCAGAAACTGAAACAGGCAAGACAATATATCTTTGCAATGAACATTTTGTAGATTTTCAATATGAATGAGCCGCCTTATATGTTAAATTCAAACCGCAGTAGATTTCAGGATGAGAGACAGTTGCATATGAATTTAAGTCTTCTCGGATAAAAAGCAGCAGAAAGAAAGAAAACTGGTCAAGCAACTTTATCTTTCCATAAACACGAAGGCTTGAATCCCACTGAGGACTTTTGCTGCAAGTCATGTTTTGCCATCTCGCAACTGACAAGGCTGCTCAAAGTGAAAATACTGAAGCTTTTTTTTTCTCTTATTCTTCTGTAATTTCAACCATCTGTCTATCCTTTCCACTATAGTGACAGTTAATACAGTTTAAAACAACAAAAACATAATTGGCAAAGAACAATTGTAACATGGGGAGAAGTGCTGATGTTAAGACTGGATAACACAGATTTATTACAGGTGCAGCTTTAAGTGTTACTAAATGTGTTACAGGTCTGATATTAACATTTGAAAATCTGCTTTAGTTCATGTGAGTTGTTACTGTAAATATGTAAACATTTACAGAGTCAAAACGACAAGTGGCTTTATGATGTTCCTTAAAAGACTTAAAAAAACAGTTTTTCCAATGTATGACTGCTGTTTTTGTTTCTGAATTGTCTGCTCTATAGTCAGTCTATAATAAGATGACCACACAGGACTGAGGCTTGTATTGATAGTTGAAGCACTGACTAAGACATCTTGAACAAAACTGTGTTACGTGCCAAAAGGAAGCAGATATCAAACTCCATTTTATAGAGCTGATTAAATATTAATCAGTGCTGTGGAGTCTAACACAATCGAACAACGCCATCTTAATATCCTGACATCAAATCTCAGCATCTTTGAATTGTATTTTATGTCTTATTCATTATTGTAAAAGCACAACTTAATTGTTTTCCTATAATTATGGCCATGACTCAGTAACTATATCTGGTGTAGAAGCGTAGACATACACATCTGTGTAAGTGCTACAACATGAACACACCTCATTCAATATACACGGTACCATTCAAAGTACAACACGTTGAGGACTTTGACCATTCAGTTGACTGAGAGGCAAAGCACGACGACAGTTTGACCGTCAGGTATGTTGGATTTTCAAATTTAAAAATCTAATGTTTTGTCAAGATTTCAGTCAATTTTATTACAACACATTCATTTGTATATACGTACTTTGTAACCCCTTCCCAAGTGATAATTATAAATGCAATTGCTAATAATCATACTTAGCTTGCTGGTCCTCCTGCTATCTGAATTATATCTGGAGTGGCGTCCATTTTAAAGTGCATTTTACGAGGAGCTGCTTTTCACAGTAGCCTACTTTTCTTTTTAATCAGCTCAGTGAGAAATCTGGCTCATATGTGAAAATGAAGGAAGATTTAAACCGTCTATATATATTGTATATTATATATTATTTTGGGGGAATGGCTTCAGTGCAATAATGACGAATACGCTTTTAGCAATTCTTGTTTCAATGTACCAACGGATAGACAGACTATCGCTACATTGAATTACTATATTACTTTCAATAAAAGTGGTGACAAATGTGGATTTGTGTCAATATTGGTACTGAATTGTATTTCAGATGCTGTACATTCTAACATGTATTCACATATTAGGCTGCTCACTACACTGTCTCGTTAAAACAACATCTTTTCTATAGTCAGTTGGTATTCATGTGATTTGATTCTTTTCTATTCTTGATCTTTTTAGCAGTCGAGGATGATTCCCATTAAGGATGTATGTATCAGAACTGTCAGTGCTTTGGCTGTCTTCCTTCTCCTAACACACTTTTGTGAAGGTAACTTACACACATACATCAATAACTTCTTGGTTGCTGGTTTAGTACTTTGACACACAAAGAATAAGGCATCAATGATGTTATTTTTGAGTCTCTCTACTCAGTGCAAATTTACAGATAGCAAGTTGCATCTTTTTATTCACAAGCTTAACTTAAACTCATGCATATACAACAACTGTAAAGTCAGATCCACAGTGATCTTACTGCATTGTTTTTTGGATTACAAATATAATATGATATGCAATTCATTCAATTCTGTAATGCAAACACAGAAGTATGTTAGATGTGGATGTCAGTGATGGGATCCTGCAGGCAGAACAGTTACAGTAATTTTACAATAGAGATCAGGGCCCATATTCACAAAGACTTTTATCTTAACGCTAGGAGTACTCCTAAATCGGACTAAACGTTTTTACGTAGGAGTTGTTTCCTAAAAGTAATTCACAAAGCCACTGGGACCTACTTTTAGTTATAAAAACAGTGAACGGACGTACTTAGAAGCGGTGACAACAGTGATTGGTTGTTGAGTGACAGGGCAGCCCATTGAAGTCATTTAGGCTGCGCAATGCATGAAGTGAAAATAAAGAAGTTGCCTACAAGCCCATGACAAAGCCTATGAAAAGATACTGGATAAAGAAATGTATTTATAAGGAGAATTAATTGCCCCCGCCCCAAACAAAAACGCTTCGGACAAAAATTACAAATTAGAAGATTGCGTGAAACTTGAATTGTCAATAAAAGCGGCAAATTTGCTCGATAAGCTCTGTCAAACCACTCTCCATAAAAAATTAAGGAATCGTGTGTTGATCTGGGCCATTTCGCAAAAATGTCCAGTATATTGTAACATGTGTCAAAGACAATTTGTGTAGTGATGGAATGCAACTTTTCCGATTGACAATTTGCACGGGACTAGTATAACCTGGGGACCTCCAGTAATTTGTAATAATTGCGGAGGTCGTCTGTGATCTTAATCCTGTGTGAATCTGCCACGTCTGTAATTTGTAAAGTAAAAATTCCACCGCAAATTACCTCCTATATTTCGCCAACCACGGAGGTCATTCGATAATATAAGTTCCGTGCGAATCGGCATCTCTGTGATTTGGGGTCGTTTTTTGTTTTTCTTAAGGTTTTTTGTGTTTCCACAACTTTTTTCTGCCTTTTTCCCGGTGGAGAATTATGGAGGCTGCGTTGGGAATTATAAATGAAAGTTTTGAGCATTTTGGGTGCAAATTCAGGAGGCTCATCAGAAGAGCAAAAGATGATTAGATGGATTACATGCATGGCTGCATGCGGTAAGGAACACTTTTCCATCTTTCAACAGGCTCACCAGTTATTATATTAAAAATATCCATATCTAACCGTTGTGCTGCTCCAGTAAGGGCTCCGTTGCGATCGACCCGGGGGATAATGTCAGTAAATTAAAGTTAAAACACAGACTTCGCTTATCCTGTGCGAATGCGCCGCACGAAACACAGACGTGGTGGGATGATTTCTAAATCACTTGAGGTCCTCAGGTAATACTAGTCCTGTGCGAAGAGCTGCATTTTCCCCGTAGCCAAATACCGGAGTGTTGCCGAACATTTTAAATCTGGCGTTATTGGATTGTTTCGGTTGGTTGGGGGCGTTATCCCGTCCCTCACCAACTCAACCACAACTTCAGTCCCTTCGCGGTCCATCTGATATCGTTTTAATAATTTCCTGTCATTTAGCGTCTCCAAAACATTCAGCTGTGACCAGGGGGGTATTCCAGAAAGCGGGTTTTGTGAAAACTCTGAGTTTGTTAACCCTGAGATGAGAGAAACTCTGAGTTTGTTAACCCTGAGATGAGAGAAACTCTGAGTTTGTTAACCCTGAAATGAGAGAAACTCTGAGTTTTCAGTTCCAGAAAGAGAGGTAACTTAAACTCTGGGTCTGTTACTGCGGTAACTGACTCTATGAACATAACCTGCTCACTGGCAGGTTTACCTGAAGAAACCCTGAGTCTGACGGAGCTGTCTGACAGCGGCTGTCCTTTCCTTCTCAGTCCGATCATGTTGAAGCAGAAATAATTCACATAGTTTTACACCAGGAGGAGAATTTAGATTCATTTAGATGAGCTCTCACTCCCCGACGAGGACTGAACCGAACAGCAGACGCTTCTCATCAGTCCGTCATTTATATTCTCCTGCTGCACAGCGAATATCAGGCTACACGTCATCGCTGACGTGATCTCAGATCTGAACAATCCTCTTCGTTTTTTTGTTTTTTAAAAAATCACTTCTCAGGTTAATCAATCACCTTCCAGCAGCCAGAAAAGGAGAAATAACTCACATTTCATTTGGCTTTCTTTATTTCCCACAGATAGCTACAAAAGTAACCATCAGTATAGCCTATTTTATTACAACATAATTTCAAAGTCCGTGTTTCTAGTTTGCTGCCGTATTGAGTATAAGATGAAATGACTTCTAGTTCAGTCTGGAGACAGTAAGTGTGTGTCTGCCTCTAATGTTGGTCCTGGGGGTGAGTGACGCCCTCAGCCTCTGGTCACCCAGAGACCTGACTCAGGACCAGCTCCTCTGGTCACCCAGAGACCTGACTCAGGACCAGCTCCTCTGGTCACCCAGAGACCTGACTCAGGACCAGCTCCTCTGTGACCTGACTCAGGACCAGCTCCTCTGGTCGCCCAGAGACCTGACTCAGGACCAGCTCCTCTGGTCACCCAGAGACCTGACTCAGGACCAGCTCCTCTGTGACCTGACTCAGGACCAGCTCCTCTGGTCACCCAGAGACCTGACTCAGGACCAGCTCCTCTGTGACCTGACTCAGGACCAGCTCCTCTGGTCACCCAGAGACCTGACTCAGGACCAGCTCCCCTGGTCGCCCAGAGACCTGACTCAGGACCAGCTCCTCTGGTCGCCCAGAGACCTGACTCAGGACCAGCTCCTCTGGTCACCCAGCGACCTGACTCAGGACCAGCTCCTCTGTGACCTGACTCAGGACCAGCTCCTCTGGTCACCCAGAGACCTGACTCAGGACCAGCTCCTCTGTGACCTGACTCAGGACCAGCTCCTCTGGTCACCCAGCGACCTGACTCAGGACCAGCCCCTCTGGTCACCCAGAGACCTGACTCAGAACCAGCCCCTCTGGTCACCCAGAGACCTGACTCAGGACCAGCCCCTCTGGTCACCCAGCGACCTGACTCAGGACCAGCCCCTCTGGTCACCCAGCGACCTGACTCAGGACCAGCTCCTCTGGGCACCCAGAGACCTGACTCAGGACCAGCTCCTCTGGTCACCCAGCGACCTGACTCAGGACCAGCCCCTCTGGTCACCCAGCGACCTGACTCAGGACCAGCCCCTCTGGTCGCCCATAGACCTGACTCAGGACCAGCTCCTCTGGTCACCCAGAGACCTGACTCAGGACCAGCTCCTCTGGTCGCCCAGAGACCTGACTCAGGACCAGCTCCTCTGGTCACCCAGCGACCTGACTCAGGACCAGCTCCTCTGTGACCTGACTCAGGACCAGCTCCTCTGGTCACCCAGAGACCTGACTCAGGACCAGCTCCTCTGTGACCTGACTCAGGACCAGCTCCTCTGGTCACCCAGCGACCTGACTCAGGACCAGCCCCTCTGGTCACCCAGAGACCTGACTCAGAACCAGCCCCTCTGGTCACCCAGAGACCTGACTCAGGACCAGCCCCTCTGGTCACCCAGCGACCTGACTCACGACCAGCCCCTCTGGTCACCCAGCGACCTGACTCAGGACCAGCTCCTCTGGGCACCCAGAGACCTGACTCAGGACCAGCTCCTCTGGTCACCCAGCGACCTGACTCAGGACCAGCCCCTCTGGTCACCAGCGACCTGACTCAGGACCAGCCCCTCTGGTCGCCCACAGACCTGACTCAGGACCAGCTCCTCTGGTCACCCAGAGACCTGACTCAGGACCAGCTCCTCTGGTCGCCCAGAGACCTGACTCAGGACCAGCTCCTCTGGTCACCCAGCGACCTGACTCAGGACCAGCTCCTCTGTGACCTGACTCAGGACCAGCTCCTCTGGTCACCCAGAGACCTGACTCAGGACCAGCTCCTCTGTGACCTGACTCAGGACCAGCTCCTCTGGTCACCCAGCGACCTGACTCAGGACCAGCCCCTCTGGTCACCCAGAGACCTGACTCAGGACCAGCCCCTCTGGTCACCCAGAGACCTGACTCAGGTCCAGCCCCTCTGGTCACCCAGCGACCTGACTCAGGACCAGCTCCTCTGGGCACCCAGCGACCTGACTCAGGACCAGCTCCTCTGGTCACCCAGCGACCTGACTCAGGACCAGCCCCTCTGGTCACCCAGCGACCTGACTCAGGACCAGCCCCTCTGGTCGCCCACAGACCTGACTCAGGACCAGCTCCTCTGGTCACCCAGAGACCTGACTCAAGACCAGCTCCTCTGGTCGCCCAGAGACCTGACTCAGGACCAGCTCCTCTGGTCGCCCAGAGACCTGACTCAGGACCAGCTCCTCTGGTCGCCCAGAGACCTGACTCAGGACCAGCTCCTCTGGTCACCCAGCGACCTGACTCAGGACCAGCTCCTCTGGTCGCCCAGAGACCCGACTCAGGACCAGCTCCTCTGTGACCTGACTCAGGACCAGCTCCTCTGGTCACCCAGAGACCTGACTCAGGACCAGCTCCTCTGTGACCTGACTCAGGACCAGCTCCTCTGGTCACCCAGCGACCTGACTCAGGACCAGCCCCTCTGGTCACCCAGAGACCTGACTCAGGACCAGCCCCTCTGGTCACCCAGAGACCTGACTCAGGACCAGCCCCTCTGGTCACCCAGCGACCTGACTCAGGACCAGCCCCTCTGGTCACCCAGCGACCTGACTCAGGACCAGCTCCTCTGGTCACCCAGCGACCTGACTCAGGACCAGCTCCTCTGGTCGCCCAGAGACCTGACTCAGGACCAGCTCCTCTGTGACCTGACTCAGGACCAGCTCCTCTGGTCACCCAGAGACCTGACTCAGGACCAGCTCCTCTGTGACCTGACTCAGGACCAGCTCCTCTGGTCACCCAGCGACCTGACTCAGGACCAGCCCCTCTGGTCACCCAGAGACCTGACTCAGGACCAGCCCCTCTGGTCACCCAGAGACCTGACTCAGGACCAGCCCCTCTGGTCACCCAGCGACCTGACTCAGGACCAGCCCCTCTGGTCACCCAGCGACCTGACTCAGGACCAGCTCCTCTGGTCACCCAGCGACCTGACTCAGGACCAGCTCCTCTGGTCACCCAGAGACCTGACTCAGGACCAGCTCCTCTGGTCACCCAGCGACCTGACTCAGGACCAGCCCCTCTGGTCACCCAGAGACCTGACTCAGGACCAGCCCCTCTGGTCACCCAGAGACCTGACTCAGGACCAGCTCCTCTGGTCACCCAGAGACCTGACTCAGGACCAGCTCCTCTGCCTCTGTCAGACGTGGTGGAGGTGGAGGTGAGCACCACTTAATGTTCATCTACTCAGCAGGATGTTCGGACACAGATGTGTGTTAAACATTATCTGTTGGTGGTACAAGATACTACAAGTTAACTGAATCCACTGAATAAACTTTTACTTTGTTTAATATGTGAAATAAAACCAAAGTGAGGAGCCATTGTGAGACTGTTTTTATATTTTCAGCCGATTTAAATTAAATAAAATAGCCTAAAATAAAACATTGAACAACATTCAACCACCCCCTCAAAGGCTAATATAAAAGAAAGTGATTCAAAATGAAAAGACGACCGCGTCTAAAACTCTGTCAGTGATTTTTATTACAGCCGCAGCCGTGTTACTTTGCTTCCTGTTTACTCCCCTGTTGCCATGGTGAATCACAGTATCAGAGCTCCATTGATGATGGCTGTTTACTAGTCGTCAGGCACAAGCTCAACTCAGAGTTAACATATTCAGAGTCGACTTACCGAACTCAGATCAGCTGTTCTGGAACTGAAAACTCAGAGTTTCACTTCACAGGGTAAGTCAACTCAGAGTTCAGGGTTAGGCTCAGAGTTTGTTGAACCTCCTTTCTGGAATACCCCCCAGGTCTTAGCGAGTTAGGAGTCCTCTGGACTACTTGTAAGGTCTCCCAGACTTAGTTGCTACTTTAGGCCTAAAATGTTTTCTGAATAACTCTTATTTTCAAAAATTAGGAGTCCTAAAATTACGACTGACACGCCCATTATTTTTAGGAGTTGCTCCTAAATTCGTCTGTTTGGAGCTACTTTTAGCCTTAAGAGTCTTTGTGAATACGGGCCCCGTTTGTTATATTGCTGTCTATACTCCTCTCACTGGTTTTGAGGTGGGTGGAGCTAAACGAACACTACTGGAACAATTATGTTAAATCCAACCTGCTAATGATTTTGCCTTAAATAAATGAACAAAGCTTATTTGGACCTATCAGATAGTTTTCTAGCACTGAAACTTTAAGGGTTTTTCCTAAGGGCAGAATTTAAAATAGACCTTTTTTCC
>OZ023170.1:25280291-25300870 GCA_963678695.2 Diplodus puntazzo
ATTTTGGAACTCACTGCTTGATTAAAGTAGATGTCAGGTAGTCCTGAAACATCTAAAACATATTTGTTCAAGATACGTAGTTCAAGCATTATCAAACAGATGTTGGAAGATCGTCACGTAAAACACCTTGAAACATTGATAAATATTTATAATATTTCAATGTAATAAAGCCACTCAAAACTTCAACATTTTCAAAATAATAATAACATAAAGAAGACATGCACTTGTGATGGCAGACCTGATCTTATTTGACAAATAGGCATTGGTTTGCTTGCTGTTTTAACCCAATTGCTGGGTCGAATAAGGACGAACCCCTTTTTTGGGTTATTTTAACCCAACGGGTTGGCTTATTTTTCTCGACCCAACTTTTGGGTTGAATATTTAACCCAAAAGTTGGGTTATGCTAACTCCAATGTTGGGTTATTTTTAACCCAACTGTTGGGTTTGAGGAGAGTTCCTGCCTCAATTGGAGGAGTTTAAGTATCTTGGGGTCTTGTTCACGAGTGAGGGAAGGATGGAGCGTGAGATTGACAGGCGGATCGGTGCAGTGGCCGCAGTAATGCGGTCTGACGTGGTGAAGAGAGAGCTGAGCCGAAAGGCGAAGCTCTCGATTTACCGGTCAATCTACGTTCCTACCCTCACCTATGGTCATGAACTTTGGGTCATGACCGAAAGAATAAGATCCCAGATACAAGCGGCCGAAATGAGTTTCCTCCGCAGGGTGGCGGGGCGCTCCCTTAGAGATAGGGTGAGGAGCTCTGTCACCCAGGAGGAGCTCAGAGTAGAGCCGCTGCTCCTCCACATCGAGAGGAGCCAGCTGAGGTGGCTCGGGCATCTGTTTCGGATGCCCCCAGGACGCCTCCCTCGGGAGGTGTTCCTGGCATGTCTATCCTGGAGGAGACTCAGAGGAAGACCCAGGACACGCTGGTGTGACTATGTCCCCCAGCTGGCCTGGGAACGCCTTTGGATCCTTCCGGAAGAGCTGGAGGAAGTGTCCGGGGAGAGGGAAGTCTGGGTGTCCCTGCTCAGGCAGCTGCCCCCGCGACCCGGCCCCGGATAAAGCGGACGAAAATGGATGGATGGATGGATGGATGGGTTGCGCAATTTATCGCTTCTTTGACCCAATAGTTGGGTTAAAATGACCCAACATTGGGTTAAATATTTCAACCCAGAATATATTCAACCCAGAAGTTGGGTCGAGAAAAATAACCCAACCCGTGGGGTTAAAATAACCCAAAAAGGGGTTCGTCCTTATTCGACCAAGCAATTGAGTTAATTTGAATAGTGTTGGGTTATGCCAACCTCGGGGGTACTGGGAGGGCAGCACGCCTAGGAAGCCAGACCTGAGGAAGTCGGGCCTCCAGCACGGCTCAGGAAAGCTGGAGGAGGCGAGCTATCCCAAGACCAAAGCCCAGAAGAGCAGAATATGGGCATTATTTGTAGAATAGTATGTACCATGCAGATTCATACAGGAGTTATATAGGTTGCACCAGTCAGGTTGAGTCATGGTTGCTAAAAAACTTTACAAGACCGACTGACTTTAGTGATGTAGTAGGTGTAAAATGATGAAATAAAATGTTGTGCTGCATGACTGGCTTTATTTTCACTCTCGCATTTAACTTTATGACAAACAAATTTACAAGTTGATCGTCGATATTGTCTCCAAGTGTATTTTGGGTAAAACTCGTCACCAACGGTCCTTGTCAACTGCCCAGCAGTAACTTCTACATTGATTGACGTTTGCACAGCCCGTCTTTTATTTTTGACTCTTCCCGTCACCGTTGCAACCTGTGAGCCCTCATTCTCCAAGATAAAACTCATTAAAAACCACTTGAGGAGCAGAGTGGGACAGGAGAGACTGAGTGGACTTGCCATGTTGTCCATAGAGAATGAGAGAGCAAAGAAAATGGACATACAGAGCATCGTCTACGAGTTCACGGAGCACAAGGCTCGTCGTAAGCCCTTCAAATAGTGGTGAGTAGGCCTATAGTAGGCTACTTCATGTTGAAATTGTGTTTGTGAACATGTGGGCCACTGTGTCAGTCTTACTAAACTTTATAGCTACTGATACAGACTCTGAGTTGAAATAGTTAAAGTGGATGTCAAAATGATGCGGTCGCTATCCGTGGTGCTGAACTGCTTTGAATTTGTGTTGTTTTATTATTAATGTTCATGTAACCTCATGTTTTTGTTGTTCTCTTGGTTTGTTATACCTCATGTCCGCTTGATGGACTTCCAAATGACATAGTCGCTCTCCGTGGTGGTGAAGCTTGTCAGCCCCGCTGTTGCGGGCATGTGTATGTTGTAAAATGATGTTATCATGAGCTTTATTATTTGGGTTAAAATGGCCTGGTCATTTGCCCCGCCCCCGGCCCGGCTCTGATTTGTTCCGCTAGTGGCCGAACTCCACTACTTCCTTAACTTAAACAGGCTCCTTTACTTCCCCTCTTACATTATTGGGCAAACTGATTAATCCAGGTGTGTCTGACCATTGTTGCGACTACTGAGTCAGACACACCTGGATTAATCAGTTTGCCCAATAATGTCAGGAAGTGAAGGAGCCTGTTTAATTTCAGGAAGTAGTGGAGCTCGGCATAAAGCCTAGTTCTGTGTATTCAGTATGCCATATTTTAGGAAATTTGTTCTATTTGGTGTTCTGAGCGCTTGAAACTGGTCTACCAATCACATCACTGATTAAGTGAATGGCAGTCATGTCACTGGTAAAAAGGTTTGGAATGATCACTGTGCACCCACAGAACCCCAAATAAAAGAAAGGTTTACAGAATCCACAGATGATAAGGTTATAAACACTCCGCTCACTTCTTCTTCTTCTTCTTCTTCTTCTAGGATTCCAGGTTCACTGCACTGTTTCGAAGCATTGCCCTTCCTTTCCAGAGAATTTATTTCAAACGGCAGACAGCCATTGAGCCAATTTCACCACATCGAATCATGATGTCTTTTATTATTATTATTATTATTACCACCAACATTGCTGTGTATGGTCACAGTATTCATATACAGCATGCTTAAGTATTTAGTACCTCTTTAAAAGGTAAAGGACGCATTTCATGTACATAAGGTGTGTGATTATAAATAATGTTATTGAGATTACTCCATAAAATACTCCCTGTCAAGAAAAAAATAACTTTCTAGTTAAAAAAACAAAACAAAAAACAAGCCTCTAACCCAAAAAATGGGTTATTCTCTGAAAAACAACCCAAAAATGGTGCATATCCTTGAAAACCCAGAAATTTGGTTAAAATAATAGCCCTATAACCCAGAAAATGGGTTACTCTTTATAAAAATAACTCAAAAATGTAACCCAAAACTAAAAACCCATAAATTGGGTTGCCAAAATAACCCAACATTTTTTAGTGTGTCAATAATTTTCCATTGCATGAACAATAATATGTATGTGCAACTTTTAACATTCACCATGTAACCACATGTCTAAGAGTTCACATGCATATCCAGTCTATATACTATCAATAATCACTCTGATTGAATGGGTGCTTTTTCCTGTAAATCTCACGGGACATTCTGCTCAGTGTGTGATGAAACAGTCCCAACAGCAGGATATTCTGAATGATTCAAGTTAATGAACAACTTTTAAGAAGCAGTTTAAGTTGGAGGTGAGTTGCACTCATAAAATACCTGCCCACGAGTATAACTGTCACACCTTTATTCAATCAGGGGAGAAGTCTGTTGACACAATTAAAACTGAGCCAAGAGCCAAGAAGTTATCTCTTTCTCATGTTGTACGGTCTAGTAGTGATAGTGGCTGAGGGACTGCAGAGGGCAGAGTAGGACTTCTTTTAGATATTCATGGAAATCATAAGGCTGAGTTCTGCAGGGTGACGGATCAATTGCAAACGGCCAAATTGCAATATAGACTGAATTTAATTTACAAAAAAATCATGGGCTCAGTTCCCTAAACATTCTTAAAGACTGTGGTCAGGCTAGGTGTTCTTGATTAAAATACTGAATCTGTACCTAGTAAAACAATATTAAAGTCTGGAGTTTCAGGAAAACCCTCCATGGTTTTTTGGTGATACATTTTTGGGCAGGTTATGTCATCCCAAGAAAGACAAAACACTAGTAGTCATTATTTTAAATGCCTATAATGACTTGTGTTTACATTTAACTGAAAAGACCTTTAGTGGCTGTGTGGATTATGACTGCTGAAGTGTGACAGCAGAGCCTCTAAACTCGAATTCTCATTTTGAATTTTTGTCTCAAACTACATATTTCCCGTTTAACAAAAAATTGCACTCTTCCTAAGCTTACCCATTTTTTGTTATGTAGAAAAATATCAATTGATGTGTAAGTAAAGAAAATTAGTATTGGAATGGTGATTTGTAACAGTTATTGAAGGCCCTGACAAGCTATATACTCTCATGCTGCTATGGGCTTGGAAGGCCATCACAGACTACCAACAGTATGGAAGACATCAGTCAAAACATTTTAAAATTGCCAATGTTTGCTCCCATGGTAGTCAAGCCAAGTTATTGATCCCAGATTCTCGACTCAGCAGTCTGTCATAGTTCAAACTGTATTCTTCTAGCTAGGTGAGTGAGTCAGTGCTCAACTCCCTGATTTTATCTTTTACACTGGGAAAAGAAGTTATTGTACACACTGTGTGTCATTTACGTGGATCGAGGATATGAGGTTTATATTTTTAAGGACAGTTTTTTGTGGCTCTGGCCATTGAGCACTCACTTTACCCGCAATATTCAAAAAGCAACAGAGGAGGCTCACCAACAGTATCAGGTTTTATGACTCTGGCTGTGAGAAAGCCAGTGACTGACACTTAAGGCTGTTCTACTTACCTTACAGTAGCAGTTGTGTATCTTGAAGATATTTCTAGACATACAGTTCAAACCTGCTGCTGCATCAACACCAGAAATAGTACAAACAGGAAGAGGAGGTACCGACCTGCATCACGTCTTAGTTGTACTCAGTCTGTGCTGCGGCAGTCAGCAGCGAGACATCATGGACATTACAGCCCTCTGCACCAGACTGTGTAAGTACTGACACTTTTTCTCACTCAATCACTAATCTGTATTTTTAGCCATTGGACAAATATTTCTATACTGCATTTGACAGACAGCTCTTTTCGTCTGTCTCTTCATTAATAGATGCGTTGGTCCTGCTGGTTGCACAAATTGGCCATACTTACTCTTCTCAGAAAACTGGTAAGTTGGATATATTTACTTAGTTGCTGGGCTAATATCCATAACACTCTTGCTTGGCCATGAGATATTCCTGATAATTGCCTTCATTACTTTAACCCGTTCTCAGTACTGTGTGTAGCATTTGTTGAAATGAAAAACTCAGAATAGAAACCTTACGTATATGTTCCTACTGAGTCTGATTCTGACATCTGCTGCTGTGCAGACTTGAATTGATTGAACAAAGAGATTGCCATCAACAGTGCTTAGAGACCAAGAACTATGTCAAGAACATTGTAACCACAACCACCTCCTTCTTTGCAAGTTGCTTAAAGTATATTAAATTGTAAGCAATGATACATTTAAGGATGTGTATTGTGTTTGTAAATGGTGAATATTACATGTGGACAACATGTCTTCATCTGATTGTTGTATTTCTGTGTTTTTGTCTCAGATGAAGCTTTTCCCAGTGTTTCTCCAAACAGGCTGCAGTTTTTTGAATATGAGACTTTCACTGTAAATTGTAAAGAGCTCACTGGTTTGACTGAATGGAGAGTGATGAGGAATCTCCAAACTCCAATAACTCCAGCAGTTTCTGACACGTGGAGCTCATCAGCCCCGTCCTGCAGCATTAATCCTTCCTTTAAACGCCATAGTGGAGAATACTGGTGTGAAGATGCAGAGGGAAGAACGAGTCGTGCTGTCAACATCACTGTCATTGGTATGTTTAGCAAAAAGTAAATCAAGAGAGTCTGATTTATTTGAGCCAGTGACACAGTTAGCTCAACTTTGCATTGTGGAAGTCACTGTTTGATTAAAGTAGATGTCAGGTAGTCCTGAAACACCTAAAACATATTAGTTCAAGATTGATAGTTCAAGCATTATCAAACAGATGTGTGTTATTTTTTTTTGTTATGTATATGTCAATTTTCTTCGACAGGCAAGTGTGTCTACATTTTGGAATAGTGTTGTTTCAAAGTGTTACGTCTGTTGAACTTCGCTGCAGTAGAAGTGAACAGTTCACCACTTACTTGCATATCAGAAGTCACACTGGCTTAAGTTTAATTTCTGATTATTTTCTCAGTCAAAAGATTTTTTTTCTGTCTGTGAAAAGTAGAAAAATAGTCCAGAACAGTCCGACCTCCGAGGATATTGAGTTTACAATCATAAAACAAAAAGAAAAACTGTAGGTGCCCACATAACAAAGGGGGGAATTGCAGAGTGTTTAGATTTTTTCTTTGCTATGTTTTTTAATCATGCATCATATTTTAATCTGCTTACTGCATGACCAGAATCTGTGACTTTTGTACTCACAATTTACCAATCAACTCAATAGTTGGCATTTGTAGCTCACACTGAACCCTTAGTCGGATTTATCCAACTGCAACTGAAGCAATATTAATAAAATAAGTAATATAATATTACTAATATTTCTTCAAACTATTTGGCTTTAAGACAAAAGCCACTTCTGACTGATAAGTAGTTACTTGTAAATGGGAAGATAACTTAAATATGGCACTTCTTGATGTTTTTTGGTTAAAATGAAGGTTTATGCTGTTGTATTATTTCAGGATTTTCAATGCGTTTGCCTTTGAATTGCTGTTAAATTCAACAATTTTGTGTAATATATACATAACACAGGAATGGATGAGGCATATGTTACTGATGTTTTCTAATGAACAAAAAAGGAATGGTATTAACACACTTTTACCACATTGTTCAGCTGGTTCTGTGATCCTGGACGTACCAGCCCGTCCTGTGGTGCAGGGACATGATGTGGTTCTTCACTGTTCGAAGAAGGAATCCAAGTCAGAACACACTGCAGAATTCTACAAAGATGGTTCCAGTCTTGGTACCTGGTATAGAGGTGAAGCAATGACCATCCAAAATGTTTCCACGTCTGATGAAGGACTCTACAGGTGCAAAATCCCTAGAGCTGGAGAATCACCAGAGAGCCAGCTGGCTGTTTTAAATCCAAGTAGAAAAGGTTATGAAGAGACTCCACCTTCCAGCAGCCCCTCATCTAATCTCTCCCTTCTGTGGATGGTTGTCTGGGTTTTATTGGGGGGTCTGCTGCTGTTGGTGATGGGACTACTTCTCTGCAGGAAACACAAAGGTAGAGCGATGCTGTGTCCTACTACTTTAAGCTAGTACGTGTTAAGTGTTGTTTAATCAGTTCTATTGAAGCGGCATAAATAACTTTATGATGGTGTTTTTCATGTTAATTCTCATCCACTTCTCCTCCTCTGATAGTACAGGATTTGATGTCCTCAGTGTCTTTTCTAAGACACACACTCTGAAGTTCTTCTTTTAAAGAGTCATGTATTGATGACATTTGTTCTTTTCTGTCCTTCAGTATTGATCTGTTTTTCATCTGGAAAGCCAAAACCAGGATCAAATTCACATGAAGATCATACAGGTGAGAAACACCAAACAAGTAACAAAAGTAATGTCACTGTCATCAAAGTCATTTTTGTAATGAAGGCAAGCAAATACTTTCCACATCAAGGACTTTTCTGCAACTTGTTAGGCTTTACAGTTTTTAAGTTTTAAGATTAAAGTCGACCTTTTGTTACCACATCAACCAGCTCATATGATCGCCTCAACAAAACGCCTTGTGTGGATGAACTGGTGAATCTGTACTTAACAATTGGCTTCAGTAACAAAGACATCACTCCTCTTTTAGCTCACAGTTTAGTCATCAGTATAAGGACTTACTGAAGTTGATGCAGCAGAAAAATGTACTTTATTCACACTGACTTTTTGCATAATGAAAGAAAACCCTCCTCCTCCTCTTTTTTCCTCACCTGTCTGTATTATCTTCCATCAATTTGACCAAAGAGTCCAAAGTTATCTACAGCTGTTATGGTATGACACTTCAGCAGCGTTTATTTTTCTCTCCCACATTTCATCTTTTGTACCTCTCATCCTGAGCAAACACCATTTAATACTATGTGGGGAATTAATTTGACTTTTTTCCCAAACAGAGCCAGACGTATACAGAGATGGAACCAGGCCACATGTACCAGACAAGAGAGTCTATTCTTCAGTCTACTATCGGTAAGACTGAGACTCTTTCCTCTGATATTACAGTTTATATACCTGCACTGAGTTACAACCACAATGTTCGTACTTACCACACAGATGATGAAAAGGCTCTCCACTAGAAAAAGCTTTGCAATGAGGTCAATGGATTTAGTGAAATGTTCTTTGGAGGTTTATACCAAAATGAACATCAACAGCTGAAAATAATGATACAATTGTCTTCGGCATTTCAGTTTTACGTTACTGTAGATTGACCTGATGATTTAAACTCTGAAGCTCTTTTCATTTTCCCTTTGAGATAAAATCTTAGTTTTGTATTTTCTGTGTGTTACAGGCCTCTGACACCTGACTGAAGCACAGAGGAGATCGTCTGTGTAAAGTTATCTCCCTTTCTAACTTTTAGCTGATGATTTCATGGTAGCTTAATATTTTTGTATTTTTTATATATATGATTAAATCTGGAACAATTTGAAAATATAGTATAAGCTTGATTTTCTTACCATTATATATATATATATATATATATATATATATATATATATATATATATATACATTCTATCATAAAGTGACTTGTGATGTAAATTACACAAACATGTTATCTCCTCTTGTTTAAAGTCAGTGAACACACAGCTGAATGTACGTAAGAATTGTCTGTTACATTGTTCCTGTGAGCTACAAATCTCAGATCAATTTAACTGCACCCTTCTTGTGATTTTGTCTTATATAATGCAGCACAACTAAGGGTTTAGTCAGAAATAGCCATGAACGAAAAAAGAAAATCAAACTTTCTGCTTACTTATACTACAAGTATACTACTAATGTCTTTAAAAGATCAAAAATTAAGGTCTGGTTTTAAACCATGGCAGATGAAGAAGACACTACAACAAGATTACTCTACATCAGTAGTGTAAAAACATTTTGCAACAGTTTGACTTTTTTGATTGAAAATAAAAACAGGTGGATGAAAACAGACTTAATGGCAGTTGACCTGAAATAACAACATACAGAATTCAAGCTGTTTACAGCCTCTGAGAAGGTCGTGTGGTTCATCTTTAGTTCAGCCTTCATCTGTGGGTCTTTGGCATGGTCATGTCAACATGTGCACTTTTGAGTACCAGTGGTTTATTGGAGCGTGACAGTTAAACCACATCGTTCTGTTCACATGTCTGAAGATGCTGTTTATGAGAACAGAGCTGCTGCAGCTCTTGAATACACTCAGTGTGGTCAGTAACCAACATGATGTGGTTGCAGCAGTTTGAACTGAAGCAGACACACCGAGCTCAGAGACGCATTTATATTAAGTTTCCAACCGTCACAGCTCGCTGATTCTCCCCTTGGTGTCCGCTCACAGGAGCATCGATAACAGCAAGAACTCAGACATTTATTTCAGTTTTAAAACCACACACAGCAGTTGGTAATGGTACTGTGGGTCCTCATTCTGTTTGCATTGTGCATCTGCACGTGTACACGAGGAGTGGTAAATACAGTCTTGATGGTTTCACACAATACCACAGATACACTGTTTTGAACTTTTAGTTCTTTATTAAAATCCCTGTTAACTTTCACAAGAAGGTCACTAACCTTCCCACCTTCTAACAACAGATGCTCAAATTAACATCTCAATATCAACAAAGCACAAAAAAATATACCAGTCGAACATAAAGATAGAAACTCAAAGAAACAACTCACAACATGTAAGCATAACAATATGTACATAATGCATAACTATATTTATAAGAAAACCACAAAGAAGCACATGCTATTAAACAAATAAAAACAGAAAAAGAAAACATTAAGAAATTGGTTTTGCAAGTTTTTTGAGAATCTAAACAAAACAAACATATATACTCTAACTTTTTTCTTATCTCTCTCCATTTGTACTTGTAGTGTATGTTTCAACTTGCATGTTTAGTGTTTAACACTCTTCAGTCCACATTACTCTTCATTTATCTGGTTCTCTGTTTCCTTCTTTTTTGTCGTTTTAACAATCACATCCTCTGTCATCCCTAATAGTTTCTCTGTGTTAAGTACCATAGTCTCAAGTTCCCTCACTCTGTCCTTCAAGTCCCAATTGTTGTTATATATTATTTCTTTATGCCTCATGTGGTGATCTGGTGCACTAGTGAATCCTTTATCTTTATCTGTCATATCTTTTTCCACTGACTGAAGCTTACTTTCATTGTCCTCCACCAGTTCCTCTATTTTCGTCCATAGCCGTTTCAGTTGATCTCTCTGGTTCTTCAGTTCCTCCCTCTGTTTCATCAGTGTGTCAACCATGTCTTTGTGTTCTTCATCAATCCCTGCCAGTCTCTTCTCAACGTCCTTCATTTTGTCCTTCTCTGCCATCAGTCGCTGTTGTTCTCTTTGTGAGATCATCTTGGTTTCTTTGAAATAAAGACAGGAACAGTTGAATTTCAAGTGTGCATCGATTGTTTGATGGTGTGCTGTTCATTCCATCTACCCGTCTTCTATCTTTAAAAAAAGGCAGAATGTAAAAATAATGACTTTGTAACTTACTGGTTTTGCTTCGCCTCAATTTCCATACAACGAAGACAACTGCAAGAATACATGTGAAGCAAGCAACCAAGCTGATGGTGATACAGGCAGCAGAACCAGACAGGACCACGAAGAAATCATCTGAAATAAAGACAGAAAACACTGAGCCACATTTCCAAAAAAACACAACTCCACTGTTTGATGTGAAAGTGATGAGCACATCATACATTTATAAATAATTCACTACCTGGAACATGCATCTTTGCCTCTCTGGTCTGGTTGATGCTGTTCTGTTGGACTCTACACGTGAAGCTGTTGCTGTGTCTCTTCTCCACAGTCACTCTGCTGCTGACAGTATAGAGAGGAGGTTTCCCTCACCGTCAAGCCAGAACACCTCAGGTTCTGGATACCAGCCAGCTGACCGACACTGTAGAACCACTCCACTGGAGGTTCTGTCTATTCCTGCCAAAGTGATGACCGGCGAAGTAGCAGTCGCTGAAGAGGGGAGGAAGATATATCAACTGCTAAATAATGACTTTTGTGATAGATAGCAATAATCTTTTCCATCCCAACTGTCACATCGTATAAACTTGGTGCCTGTGGTTGTTATACTGGTCATCATGTTCATATCACCAGTACAACAACAACAACAACTACTACTAATAATAACAATGTGTGCATGCTTACCAACAACAAGTTGAACAGTAGAGTCTTTATCCAAATCTGGAAAATAACATCTGTATGTTCCCTTATCAGACAGTTTGACTCTGGAGAGTTTCAGGGAAACGTCTCCCTGCTTCAGCTTGTCGATGGACACTGATGTTCGTCCTTTGTAGGACAGATGCTGATTGACATGAAGGTCTTGACATTCATGCCACACATGGACAAATCTGGGATTCAAGTCAGGTCTCGCCCACTCAAACGTCATACCCACAGCATCCCCAGCCGGTTTCAGATGGCATGGCAAAATAACATCCTCACCAATGGTTACTATCACTGGCTGCAGTGGACCAACTACCTGAAACTGAGCTGGAAACAAACATTATACAGTCATAATCAGGCCATTTCAAACTTTTTTATATCATCCCTTGAACACAGTTTACTTTTATAGCATTACCATTCAGACATGTGAGACCTGACAACATTTTTAGTAACAGTGCAAAAAATATCTCTAACAGAAAACATACCAGTTTAAATGTCTTGCTACACTGAGCCATACATTTGGACTACATTGATTTTGTGTCTCATTCCAGTGTAACGTTTTTCACTTGAATTAAATGGATAAATGGTAAACATTGTGTTTGTGTGCAAGTTACCTCCACAGCAGTGTGTCAGGAGAAGCAGCACAGCGGTGTGATAAAAAAACTGAGAAGCTAAAATTTCAACTGCCTTGTCTTCAAGATAAGCATCGTGGAGGTCTGCAAAAACAACAACAAAAATATATGAAAAAACTAAAACAAACCTTAAGGCTTAAGTCAGGAGCATTATGCATCATGTTGCTGCATAACACACTGCAGAGGCACACAGGTAAAGAAACACAGAAGAAAAATGTGGGCAAACTCAACAATAAGATCACAGACATACACTCAAACAGGTGTTAAACATTCCTCAGGCGTCCATTTTGTGAGGTCAACTGTCAACATATGTGTATGCATCTCACCCCAACATGGAGAAACCCACGCTGTGCAGCAGTAAAAACCAATTACACATTTACTAGCTGCTTACAAACCTCCAACAACTCTCATACTGTATGTTTACATTGAGCATAATTATGTACAAAAATTCATTTTTCTATTGCAATTCTTATTGTGACCCACCTATAATATGAGACTTGATTCTATTACACTTTTTAAAAAGGGGGAAAAAAACACCCTCACTATACTTTGCTGTATTTGTTGCAGTGCTTCAAAGTTACATTACAGCCAAGAAAATGACCCAACTTTCAACTTAAAGCTGTTTTAACATTCTAATTACAATAACTATCATTATCACTTGTATACAATTTGTACCCTTGAGATGAGAAAAATACTGGTGAGCTTTTATGACGGACCTGCTTACGTTGCAGACAGCTAAATCCTTAACATGAAAAGTTTGCGAGAACATCAATACTCTTAGGAATTAAATAATAAAAAGTACATTTTTTTCAAAATGTCATATCTGTAGTTCATGTCAACGTTCGCCTCACTGTAGCTGCAGTCAAAGTCCTCAATGCATGAACTTTGACCCCGGCAATCTGGAAAGAGAGGTGTGTCCACCTGACGTCTAAAAGCGCTGTTTCACCTCATCAGACAGCTGACACAGAAATAAACATCATGAAAAATGTAGCACATGGCTCCAAATACAGTACGTTCAATAAAGGTAAATAGAGATAAACAAATAATAATGGTTGAAATTACTGTAGCTATAATCAGAATTAACAAAAGGTTCAACAAGGAGGCAGAAATGATTGCAAAATTAAATGAAAAGACCAGACAAAGTGATTTAAATTGGTACCCTGTATTGTAAACAAAAATATAACACCAAAAACAATATACAAATCAGACTGTACACATCTGGGTCTGGGTGCACCCTATTCCAAAATAATTCAAACTTAAATCATAATTCGTGTATCAAAATATAATGCAATTATAAACCAAATCTCCTTATAAACAACCAACTCATCATTACCACGTCAGCACTATACACAACAAGAGTAACAGTGTGTTTCTTAGTCCATTATCTTAACTTCCAGCAGCAAAAGGGAGTGTCTTTATGGAAGTCAGAGGGATACAACAGTCCTTCAGTCAAGTCAAAAGAGGGGGAAAAAATCAATAAAGTCAAGTCAAGTCAATGATACTGGAACTGAGTGTAGTTGAGGGTGCTGGCTTGGTGCAGTTTTGTCCTACCAATGTGGCTAGACAAAGATGAAGTTCAGTTCATACACTGGAGCTCTGGGTGATCCATCTGAGTTAGCTCGCCATCCATTTTCAAAGGGTAGGTGAAAAACCTGGCCTGCAGTTGTTGACATGGCCAGAATTAATTCAATGCATATACCTACTGCAAATTATATATATTTAATGCAAATTATATAATAAACACATTTCAATATTTCAGATAATCTTTAAAATAAATTAATTTCTAAATAATTCATTTAAATTAAATTTGTATTTTCATCTTAATATTTTAAATAAAACACAAAACAAAATATGAATTGGATTAATTTAACTCCTTTTTCATTTAACAGATTCAATATACTGATGAAAATAAAACAGAACAAAACATCACGTATATTGCTTCAGTATTTCTTTTTACAATAGCTTTTTCTGTCAGGATAAAAATATTAACCAATTAAACACACTTTGTCAAGGAGGTAATATTCCTTTTTAGTTCATATAACAGCGACAAGGTACTTCAGTGCCACTCTAATTAGGTCCAATGCTACACATCTGCTCATGGTGCAACAGTGAATTGTTTGTCTGTGACTCATCAATTCAGAAGTCGTGCAGCAATGCTTTGCAGATTTCAGCGTGGCTGCATTCACACAACACATCTACAAACGTTCAGCAGAAGTACAGGCTTTTTACATTCTAAATTCACAATGTTATTTTGTGTGGTTTCCAATTCATGTAGGATTACCATTCAGCAGCAGCAGCAGCAGCAGCAGCAGCAGCTCTTCTCCCCACAGAGTCACACAGGTGTCTGACTAGTGTCTCTTAGTCTGCCCACTGCTGCTGCAGTCCTGCTCTCCCATTGGCTAAGAATAGTTAACCCTTTGTGATCTGGTTTACCTGGGCTACAACCGCCCCTCTTGAACCCTTGCACATCCCGGTGCATGTATAACTGGGCTGTGTAGTCACTACAGGGGGTGGTGGTTCAGGGATGGAATCAGGACCACTAATCTCATTTAAAACATCAGTATAAGCTACAGTTAGACCTTGGAAAAGGGCTTGTACAATAGATATTAAAGGATTGCCTAGCTGAGAATACTGAAGTCTCTTGGGCGTTTCTCTGTGTCTTTTTGACCGTCTGGGCAAGGTTTCTGCTTCCAGGGTTTCAACAGTATCATTTTGACCGTCTGGGGGCTCATCAGTTGTCTTGGTATCAACAATTTCATGCTTTTGGTTTCCCTTCTCATCTGATACACTACTTGATCTTGGATGCATCTCCTCACCTCCTAAACCGTCAGAGGTATGTCATGGCTCACCCGGAGAAGCGGTTGAGCAACCGGGCTCACTAGGTGCTTTGAATGGACTTATAGTTCCAGGTTCTGCTGTACCAATTTCTCCATCAGATAGGTTTCTAGGAGGAGTGAAGTGGTCAGTGAGACACTCTGTTTGATCTGTAATTACATCCTGTTTCTTGGCATCTAGGTCTTCAGGTAAGCTAGATTCTTCAACTGACTGAGGGACTGAAGTAGACTCCAGCAGGAAGTCAGGAGTGCAAACAGGAGTTGAAGTAGAGCTTGGATAGTCATGGACAACAGTGAACCTGTGGTACTCTCACAAGGGGGAGAACAGTGGACTACAAGGTCATCCTCGGGATCACTTGAATCAACAGCTTCAGACTCACAAACACCTGCTGTCTGGCGTGTTTGGGGCCTACTCACAGGTTTTGACTGAGGAGGCTCTTCCTCTCTAGGCTTAGGGAGAAAACTACAGGGGAGCAAGAGATCACGATGTAATGTACGTGTGGGACCCTCTCTGTTTTCTGGCCTGACAGTATAGACCGGGAGGTCTCCAACACGTTTTACTACAACATAAACATTAGCTTCCCACTTATCTGCAAGTTTATGCTTTCCACGTAGCCGTACATTTCTTAATAAGACCCTGTCTCTAATTTCAAGGCCTGAGGTAGTCACTTTTCTATCAAATCTAGTCTTGTTTCTCTCTGCTACTTTTTGAGCGTTGCGAGAAGCCAATTTGTAGCTTTCTTCCAACCGAGATCTAAGGTTTTGGACATACTGCGAATGGGATTGCTGCTGATTTCTTTTCAAGGGCAACCCATAAGCTAAGTCAACAGGAAGATGAGGTTTACAACTAAACATGAATTCATAGGGAGTGAACCGTGTAACTTCATTATGTGTACAATTGTACGCATGCACTAGGGGTTTTACGAATCCCTTCCAATGTGACTTTTGTTTGTTCTCCAATGTTCAACATTCCTAACAATGTTCTGTTAAATCTTTCAACAGGATTGCCCCGTGGGTGGTATGGGGTTGTTCTGGTTTTCTGAATACCTGTGACTTCACATAGCTCCTTGATCAATTTGGATTCAAAATCAGGGCCTTGGTCACTGTGTAATCGCTCAGGTATGCCATAACAGACAATAAGGTTATCCCATAAACACTTAGCAACTGTCCTCGCTGTCTGATTGGATGTGGGAACTGCGATTGCAAACTTAGTGAAATGGTCAGTCAGTACAAGGATATCTTTTGTGTTACTACTATCGGGCTTGAGCGAAAGGGAAATCCATACATACTAATTCTAATGGTCTTGTGGTCTTTATGTTTACCAGGGGTGCTGCTTTATCAGGAGGACTCTTTCTACGTGTACAGCGTTCACAGGTCTTCACATTGTGCTCTACATCAGTAGACAGTCTTGGCCAGTAGAATCTATTCCTAACAAGATCAAGAGTTCTGTCTATTCCCATATAACCCATATCATTGTGCAAACTTTGCAGCACTGATGCTCTGAGTACTTCAGGTAGAACTAGTTGGTATGTGACCTGATCTCCATCCTGTCTTCTTCGATATAACACCCCATCATGCAGCTCCAGTCGATTCCATTCCCTCAACAGGAGGGGAAGCTCGGAAAGTTCCCTCCGCGCAGTTGGGGGTGTTTTTTCTCCAAGCTCCATTTGGGCAATCGCCTCTCTAATGGCTGAATCAGCTCTCTGTTTCATTTTAAGACCGGCGTGAGACAAGGAAGGAATGACTGGTAAGCCATGCTGGTCTTCTGCAACATAACTCGCTGGGATTGCATCCACAGAGACTGTAAGGGACTCAACGAGAGTAATACCACTGGACCATGGGTCATTTGCAACTCCAACAAGATGACTCTCACAAATTGCCTGGACAGCCTCTTGGTTCACCACTTGAGTTTCAGGAGCTGCGAGGTGACGTTGAGTAAAGCGGGCAATGCGCTCTTGCTCTTTCTTAGACTGAGCATCGACAAGAAGTTGGAGTTTAAAGGAATAGTTGGAAAGAGCTGCAAGCCATCTATAACCGGTGGCATCTAGTCTTGCAGAGGTGAGTATGTACGTAAAGGGGTTACTGTCTGTGATAACAGTAAAGTGATTTCCATAAAGATAGTCATGAAACTTCTCGGTCACAGACCACTTGAGGGCAAGGAATTCCAGTTTATGGGCTGGATAGCTTGACTCACTTTGTGACAGACCTCGACTGGCAAAAGCTATGGCCCTTAACTTGCCCTCCTGTTCCTGGTACAATGCGGCTCCCAGGCCAGTGGTGCTGGCATCCGTGTGCAGGATATATGGCTGCTTGGGGTCTGCAAAACCAAGGACAGGTGCTGTGGTAAGTTTCTCTATGACAATCTCAAATGCCCTCTGGCAGTCACATGTCCTTGACTTTCAAATGGTTGTTTAGGATCATAATAGTGATCTGCTTTCACTTTGACCTTTGAACCTTTACGGAGTGGTGGATATCCACGGGTCAAATCATTGAGGGGCCTAACTAGGGCTGCATAGTCTTTAATAAATCTGCGATAGTAGCCCGAGAAGCCAAGAAAGGATCGCAACTCTTTCAAGTTTTTTGGAATTGGCCAGGTTTTTAAAGCTTCAACTTTTTCTGAATCAGTTTCAATGCCGTGCTCAGACACGACCCGTCCAAGATAACGTACACTCTTCTGAAAAAACTTGCACTTTTCAGGAGACAACTTAAGTCCATACTCTGTGAGACGGGTGAGCACTTGCACTAACCTGCTCTCATGCTCCTCCAGAGTCTTGGAAAAAATTATGAGGTCATCCAGGAAGACCGGAACTTCCTTTAAATTCATATCTCCTACACATTTTTCCATTAGTCGCTGGAAGGTACCAGGAGTATTTGTTACTCCTTGCGGCATGCGATTGAATTCCCAGAATCCCAATGGCGTGACAAATGCAGTCTTAGGTTTGTCAGCTTCTTCAACCTCAATCTGATAATAACCAGACTTAAGGTCAAGCACAGTAAACCATTTGGATCCTGTTAATGCCGAAAAAGTTTCCTCCAGATTTGGGAGAGCATAGGCATCCTTTACCATCTGCAGATTCAGCTTCCGATAGTCTATGCACAGGCGAACATCATTGTTACGTTTCCTTACCACCACAATGGGGGAGGAAAATGGAGATTCAGACTCTCTTATCACACCGGTATCAATCAACTCCTGAAGATGTTTTCGCACTGCTTCAATGTCCTGAGGATGTATGGGCTGGGCACGCTGTTTAAAGGGAGTCTCATCATAAAGTTTGATGTGATGCTTCACTTTGTCAGTGCATCCGAAATCCAAGTCATGCTGAGCGAAGACTTCAGGCATTTCATTTAACTTTCTGGTGATACGCTCTTTCCACTCTGGTGATATTGGAGAATTGCCAAAGTTAAAGGACAAGTCTGACTTGATTTTCCCTGCATCAGCCACATTGATGACACTGTGTTGTGACAAGATACTGTGGAAAGATCCCAGTTCAGCGACGAGACAGGCAGGTGGAATTGTGACATCCTGTTCAGAGTCATTTTTGATCATGATGGGCACTTTATGCGGTGCATTAGCAGGAAGTGTGATCAAGCCACTCTGTACACACAGGCCACCAGGCAATGATGACTGAGTGGGATGTTCTACAATGACCCATTTTTCTGCGGAGCAAGGGACGTTGGCTGCTCCCTCAATAACAATAGTGTGGCCGGCAGGAACGACAACTGGGGACTTCCCTAGCAGGTTGACTAAACCTACACTGCCATCTCTGTTCTGTTTTTGTCGTAGTTCAAGTGTGTTCAGTACTGCCCTGTAACCATAAAGACCTGGTTGATGGTTTGGAGTCTTAATGTCTGAATGCTTCTCATAAAGGACATCAAGTGTGTTTGTTCCTATTAACACAGGTGACTGGGTATCAGGATGTACATCTGGAACAACAAGAGCAAGGATAGGTATTTCAATGTCAATTTCAAGGAAGTCTTTGGGGAATGTGACAGCTAGCTCTATGTAACCTAGATAAGGAACAGCTTGTCCAGCGGCGCCTTCAACTTCCAAAAGATTATTAAGTGGCTTAATATCATGACTTGACAAATTCTTTTTGTAGAATGACTCTGAAACTATAGTCACCTGGGAACCAGTATCTAAGAGACAACTACAATCTTCACCAGCTATTCTGACAAGAGCTGTGCACTTGGATCCTACTAACCCTTTAGGCAGTTTATAGACTGGTTTCTTCGCACAGGACTAGTTTAGGTTAGCACATTGATTGTGCTTAGCTTTAGCGGGACATGATTGACTGGTTTCAGTCCCCGTTCGCCCCATAGCAGAGACTGTGTCTAGTTTAACTGCTCAGCTAAAGGGTTTTCCAATTCCCACTTTCTCTGCCTTCCTTTCAACAGCTTTCATTTCTCAGCAACTAACACAGGATTTGGTTTGCCGTCACAATTGGGCTTGATGTGCCCATCTTCTCCACATAGGAAACAGTACCAGGGTCTTGGCTTAGAGCTCGGATTTCTGACAATGACAGGCTCTCTCGACAGTTTCTCAGATTTCCATTTCTCACCTGGCTTGTTGCTATGAGCTCCACTGGAGTTGGGGGCTCCTCTTCTCTGTTGCTTGAGGGTCAATGTTGCCAACTGATTTTG
Organism: Diplodus puntazzo; assembly: GCA_963678695.2. Lineage (NCBI taxonomy): Eukaryota > Metazoa > Chordata > Actinopteri > Spariformes > Sparidae > Diplodus > Diplodus puntazzo. The sequence goes on from OZ023170.1 coordinate 25,299,815, forward strand.
GATCTCCGCCACTTGTCTACTAAGTTCTTTGGTAAGTGTGGCAAGTGCTGCACAGGTGTCTTTTTCTTCCTGACCACTGCAAGCAGTGTGTACATGAGAGGCTGCTTTCTGCCTTGTAGCACCTAGATATTGCTTTATCCGCATGGCCTTGGCTGCATGACGATCTTCCTCCGTGCGCAACAATAACAACAACTCGGCAAAGGGTGGCGGATGTGTCTTCTTTTGCTTTAACTGGAGTTTAGTAATAAGAGAATCATTCCAACATCCCCTGCAAAACTGTGTGAGAAGATGTTTGTGTACCTCTTCACTGGAAACCCCACCCCTTGTCACAGCAAGGTTTAAAGCTACCTGAAGGCGCTGCAGATATGCAGATGGTTTCTCACCAGCGTCTTGAAAAGTATCCAGGAATTTGGCAAACAGCTCATCGCCATCTTGGACCGTCCCATTGGCAGAATCTAGCAACTGAAGATAAGAAGCAGGCAAACTTGTAGGGCCCAAGTGTCTGACCACATCTGCTGCTGGAGGTAAGAGACTCTCAAGGATTCTTCTAGACCGCTGAAAGTCTGATATGGCAGGATCAGTCATAACTAATTCAACACTGGATCGCCAGGAATCATAGTCTGGTTCATGAGTAGGTCTGGGAACTTTGCCAGAGAAGGCACGAAGTCTCATTGAGGATTGCATCTGTAAGGCACTGTCTTCCCTCTTCACAATATGCTCCACAACGACTCTCTGAACGTCAGGTGGGCTGAAATCATGTGCAGAAATGGCAGTAATATTTGAGATTCCACTGTGTTTAACTACAGGTGGGGATTTGTCAACATCTGATTGAGCAGCTTTAACAGGGAAATTAACTGGGGGAGACTGGACTGAAGTTTCTACTAACTCCTCCTTCTCATGCGCAAGGGGTGTAAGATCAGTGATGGACTGAATTTTAATGCCGTGCTTCTGGACTATATCGATTTTCTTTTGTCACAATATTCATTTAATGTTGCAAATCAATCATCAACCTCCTGGCTAGCTCGTCAATTTTTCTCTAGCACATGGCTCCAAATA
>OZ023170.1:25300970-25372140 GCA_963678695.2 Diplodus puntazzo
CCAGGTCAGTCACAGGATGTCGCTCCTCCTCAGACAGTCATGGCTATGGTCGGTGATGACATTGTTTTGCCATGTCAGCTGGACCGTCCTGTGGATGCTGTTTCCATGATAATGGAGTGGGGAAGACCTGACCTGGACCCCAGATTTGTCTGTGTGTGGCATGATGGTGAGGAACTTCTGGTGGACCAAAACAAGGCCTACAAGGGAAGAGCATCACTGTCTATCAACAAACTGAAACAAGGAGACTTTTCACTGACACTCTCCAAAGTGAACATCTCTGATAACGGGATTTACAGATGTTACATTCCAAAACTGAGCGAAGAACATTTAGTTGAGCTTCTCGTTGGTAAGTCCACTGACTTCAAGTCACTGTCGCAGTATAGACTATGTTTTTTTTTTTTTTTGCAACAGCACACTTTTGAAATTCAGACCACATTAATAAAATCCAACAATGCACTGTCATAGTTAATGTTATTAAGGATAACATAGCCTATTATAGCACAGAATATCATAAAGGCTTAATCAATACTCTGTGGAACCTGGCATTTATGAACAGAAAGCTGATGTTATGGCAGGAATTTATTAAAAGCACACACAAAGGTCTTCCTCAATTGTTCTCAGTTGCTCTGTTATTAGTTTTAAAAGTAGTTGCCAAAGTATTTGTTATAAAACTTCTTATAAAATAATAGCCTGTAAAGTCATTCTGACAAGGACACAAAGAAAAACCTCCATGTTGAGTTTCATATTGTAGGTCAAATACTAAGCTTTATGTTCCTCTTCTTTCTCATTAGGTGTCGTCTCATCCATTGTCATCAGCTTGGAGAGGACTGGAAAAGATGAAGTCAGTAGTGGAGTGGTTCTACAGTGTGAGTCTGCAGGCTGGTATCCAGAACCTGAGGTGTTCTGGCTGGACGGTGAGGGAAACCTCCTCTCTGCTGGACCTACAGAGACAGTCAGAGGTCCTGATGACCTCTATACTGTTAGCAGCAGAGTGACTGTGGAGAAGAAACACAGCAACAGCTTCACCTGTAGAGTCCAACAGAACCACATCAACCAAATCAGAGAGACACACATACATGTTCCAGGTAAACATGAACCTGTTTCAGCTTCCATATCATACAAAAAAACATATACATTAGTTTAGCTGTACAAGTTTCATAAAGGTGATGTGCTCTCTGTTTTTGTTTTAATTTCAGATGATTTCTTTATGGCCCCATCAAGTTGTGCTCCTTGTGTTGCCATTAGTGTGTTGCTTGGTCTCATGTTTATTCCCGCAGTTGTCCTTTTGGTCTGGAAATGGAGACAAAGCAAAATTGGTGAGAAAAGAACAATCATTTCACTATTTTAGTGATGATTTTCTGTCTATTACATGTATGGTTATGAAAAGCAGAAGAGATGATCATCACAACACAGTATAAAAGTTAACTATTCATTTTGAGACATTATGAATGCTATGTCCTTCTGGTCTTGAAAAGGAGATGCAGCAAAACCAGTAAGCCAGAAATGTATTTTACATTTCTCATAATGATTCTCTTGACAGTTTGTCAGAAAAAGAGCCTCCTATTTGAAATGGTGTGAGCTGTATTTTGAAATGAAATGATCCAGAAGCACAGTAAAGATTTTATTTGGTGTCATTTGTGTCGAATAAACTAATGTTGAATTAACACTTTATTTCAGTTTGGCCGGAGTGTCATTCAGTTTCACAATGTTTTTTTTTTTTGTTGCTGTTTTTCTAAAATGTGTTGTGTAAAACTGCTTCTGTTTCTATAGAGACAAAAAAGCACTACAAGAAGAAAAATGAAGAGAAAGAACTCAAGAAAAAAGAGGATTTGGATAAGACATTGACAAAACTCAGTGAAGAGTTACAGAACAAAGATGAAGAACAGAAAGAGATGACAAAGACTATTGAGATAGTGAAGGAAGTGAGTGAGAAACTAATAAAGCAGAAAGAGCAACTCACTGTCCAACAGCAGAAGGCAGAGAAGCAGATGGAGGAGAATGAAAAGAAGGTTAAATCAGTGGAAAAAGAAGTAACAGAGAAGGAGGGAGATAAAACAGCAAACAAAGGACAGGGATACGTAAAACTCAAAGAAATCATACAAGAGGCCAACTGGAACCTGGAGGAGAGAAAGCAAGAACACCAACAACTGCTCATGACCACAGAAAACCTAATGAAGAGTACCATGGAAGAGCTCAAGAGAATAAGTGAAAAGAAGGAACAAGTAGAGAGCCACATGCAGCAAATCAAGAAAGAGAAGGAGGAGACAGAGAGACAGAGAGAGGAGATTCAGAGGAAACTTCAGTCAGAGACAACTAAACTAGTCAATTAACATTTAATTAGTACACTCACTGTGCTCAGCACCAAATAACAGACAGGCACAGTCAGGGCCGAGCTAGTGAAGAGCAGATATGTTCAGAGGACCTGACAGACACCAAGAAACAGAACCAGAACACAGTGAATTCTGAACTTACATTCATCAGGTGTCCAGAAACACGGTGCTAAATAAATGTTAATGCTGCTCAACAGCTGGACGTGTAAATAAGCAGCTGATTCTGGATGATGATGTATTTTTTTTTTAAGTTGATGATATGTTGTATTAGCTTGTGTTTCTTCAATACAAACATTAGTTGAGCGCACTGTTCAGCGGAGCTCATTCAGTGGTAATGTGTAAGATCTATACTATTATGTATACATGGTGGTTACAGAATTCTCACATTGATATGATTGCATCATTCTCCAACACTCCAGCAGCTGAATGAAAAATATAAAGTGTTTTCTCCTGCTGACAGATAACAGACCATCCAGGACGGAGGCACCCAGTTCATGAAAAAACAGCAGTCATTACATAAACAATGACATTTCTATTTCCTTTATGATTATATTGTAATATGATGAGGATTAACATGCATTGCTCCTGTTGTTACTACCCATGTCAGCCATATTCTTTGCATTCATTGGCCATTATCAAAGATTATATGAACTAATGTAGATTGTCAATACTTTCATTTCATATCAAATATTTTTAATTTAATTTTGTTTTCTTTTGAATTACTATGTTGTTGTCTGTTTTGATGGATATATTGGCTTGCCTTTAATCTCGTGATTTTTTAAACTACGTGTGTGTGTGCACGCGCATTTGAATAGTTGAAGCCAGTATATGCTGTAGTGTATATACAAGAACTGCACAAATAAATATTTTATTGTTTGATCAAATGTGTGTCATAATTTCACTATGAGAAATGTATTAAAAAAGGAGAGAAATGTTTTCTCCAGGAGTCTAACTGGTTAGAGTGGCAAGGTGTGGGGTTGGTGTTCCTGTTAAAGAGCACGGATACAGCTGTCCAGTTTAGGGTTCATTTGTTTAAGCTTCAATGCTGCTTCTCTTGTTCTCTTGAAGTGATTTTTCCAACATTCACTCTATAATCAATTAAAAAAAGCTGACTTGTACATTTAACTTGCTCTATGTGCCATTTGTGGTTTGAAAAGCTGAAATTAAAGATAACATTGACGTTAACATTTTTAAAGATGCTCTAGTAAAGGACAGTGCCACTTGAACAGAAATTAAATACAACTTCCTCATTACAGCAGTTGGTTGATCCAGTCTAAAAAATAAAGTGTCTCTGTTAATATAAAACCAGTAACCAACCGCCATCACAGTTTTTGCTCTATCTAGCTATAAAACCATAAAGTGGCAAACAGTCCAAGGTCTAATCTGAATCTGGAGCAAAACGAACACATATCACGGTAAGCTGGCTCTGAATTACTTTTCAGTAACACTGCTGTACATTCTGATGATGATTAAATAGTTGTACTTATACTCGCTATATTTTGTACGGATTTTGGTTTCACTACTTTTACCCAGTATCATACTGTAACTGAATAACGTTACACTCATTATATGACCAAGTGAAAGCAAAGAAAGAGCTTTTCTCCGGGGCGACTGTTGAGATTACATAAATCTACAATATCTGAATCAAGAAAAATAGAGTATACTTTATCAAAATATACAATATAATCTATTTCAGCAATCGATTTAACCAGGAACAACTGTTGCTAAATACGTACTTTAATGTCATCTGGCTGCTACTTTAAAGTGTTTTTAGTTAATTGGTATTCAGATTACTTGTTCACACTGAACTGATCCTGGTTTCATCTTGAATTATCTGTCAGGTTGTTATTTTATATTTTTTTTGAAAACATACCTTTAGTCACACTGACTTCTCTGTTCTGTTAACAGAAAAAATGCGTCTCTTCATATGGTTTGGATTCTGGCTATTTTCACTCTACAGTCTCCCAGTAACCACAGGTAAACTGACTCACAAGATACAAAAGTGCTTAGAAATCGAATGTATATCCAACAAGTCGCTGGGCCAAATGGCAAAACAACTGACACATGAACACATGAATGTATGTCTCTTCAGCTTAACCTGAACCAAACTTGACATTAATGGATAAGTCCAAGGCAATCAAGAAAAACAAGCAAAAAACTTCAGATTCTACATTTTTATAACAGTTTACAAGAGCATCCTAAACTCAACTAAATTCACCTGTTCAGAGCACCAGCTGGACTGCAGTCTGCAGCAATCATTTTGTCATCAGTTCTATTTTCTGAAAATCCAAAGGGCAAATCTGGAAAGAAAACAGACTCATAATCTATTAGAAACTGTATCACTGCTGTTTGTGATTGTGTTTTGATGTACATATTCTACATGATTGCAGGTTGCATCAGTGACAAGCAAAAACATAAACACTCACAGGTTTTTTTTCTTTAGCAGCCACTTTTCTCCATTTTCCTTACAGGGCAGTCAAACCTGATTTGTTCAACTCAACCAATCATAGCCCACGCTGGAGATGATGTCATTCTGTCCTGTCGCCTGGATCCTCCCATCAGTGCCAGTTCCAGGACAGTGGAGTGGACCAAACCTGGGTTGGACCCCGAGTACATCCATCTTCACCAGGACGGACGGCTGGTGTATCAGAGTCAGAATCCACTGTATAATTACCGCACAGCTCTGTTTGTGGATCAGCTGATTAATGGAAACGTCTCCATGAAAATCTTCAGAGTGAAAACCTCTGATGCAGGAAAATACAAATGTTTCCTTCCTTCATTATGGAAAGAAGCTTTCATCGAACTAAAGATAGGTGAGGAAATGTGTTTGGGAAGATTTGTAGTGAAACATACCAGGATCACTGTGCAGTTGGAAAAGTGACTAATTGGTTTTTCATATGCATCAGTAGTATCAGCAGTGAAATATGCAGCTTTTTATCTGGAACAACTGAAAAAATATGCATTTGAGGCATAAAAAATTCAAACATTAGAACATTTAAGGGTAATTCCAACTGATTAACTTCTGTTTTGTTTTGACTATAATTTATTTCAGTCAAAATAACATTATAGTATATTAAAGTTAATGTCATATTTACATAAACCGGCCAAGAAACATGACTGGTTGGACAATCAGACAGGTTGTAAATGAGCAAACAGCTTTATTTTCCACACCAGTGTTTGGAGGTTAAACCAGATGTAAGTGCACCTGAAATGTCCATAATATTCCCCCAATACACAATAAACACAGTGTTGAAGTCAAAGGTGCCTTACAAACCTCAAAGAAACCATAAACTGTTGACCTCTTCCAATATGTTGGCTAGCTGGGGGTTTGTTTACAATCTGAATGATGGTCTGACTGCTTTGTGTTGTTGGACGTTCTGATATTCTTGGATACGACACACATCCATGTTCCAGGTCGACATGATTTAGAAAACAAGTGTCAGCTCAAACCACCCTACTGGTTGGTGGGTGGCACATAAACCACATGTTTTCTGTCAAACATGAAGTTTTATAGAAGTGTTTCTCTCTCATATTATTTCAGAAGATGACTTCATGGACCCATCAAGTTGTACTCCTTGTGTTGCCATTAGTGTGTTGCTTGGTGTCCTGTTTATTCTGACAGTTGTCCTTTTGGTCTGGAAATGGAGACAGAGCAAAATTGGTGAGAGAAAATTCTTATTCAACTTTTTTATTGATGATTTTCTGTGTATTACACTTATTGTTATGATAACAGAAAGAGATGATCATTACAAAAGAGAATAAAAGTTAGCATACAAATTAATTAATGTCCTTTTGGTCTTGAAAAGGAGACGCAGCAAAACCAGTAAGCCAAAAACATTTTTAGATTTCTAATAATGAAGTTTATCTTGAGCTTATGGTTATGATATACAGCAAATCATCTCAAAACAGTATTACTTATTTTGTCATCTGACAGTGTGTCAGAAAAGACTTCTATTTAAAATGATGTGAGCTGTATTTGGAAATGAAATGATCCAGAAGCACAGTAAAGATTTTAGTTGGTGTCATTTAACTGAACTAATGTTTTTACTTTCAACAATTTATTTCAGTTTAGTGTCTGTGTCTCATGCAGTTTCTAAAATGTGCTGTAACACTGCTTCTGTTTCCACAGAGACAAAAAAGTACAACAAGAAGAAAAATGAAGAGAAAGAGCTCAAGAAAAAGGAGGATTTGGACAAGATATTGACAAAACTCAGTGAAGAGTTACAGAACAAAGATGAAGAACAGAAAGATATGACAAAGATTATTGAGATACTGAAGGAAGTGAGTGAGAAACTAGTGAAGCAGAAAGAACAACTCACTGTCCAACAGCAGAAGACAGAAAAGCAGATGGAGGAGAATGAAAAGAAGGTTAAATCAGTGGAAAAAGAAGTAAAAGAGAAGGAGGGAGATAAAACAGTAAACAGAGCACAGGGATACTTAAAACTCAAAGAAATCATACAAGAGGCCAACTGGAACCTGGAGGAGAGAAGGAAAGAACACCAACACCTGCACGTGACCACAGATAACCTAATGAGGAGTACCATGGATGAGCTCAAGAGAATAAGTGAAAAGAAGGAACAAGTAGAGAGACACATGCAGCAAATCAAGAAACAGAAGGAGGAGACAGAGAGACAGAGAGAGGAGATTCAGAGGAAACTTCAGTCAGAGACAACAAAACTAGTCAATTAACATTTAATTAGTATACTCACTGTGCTCAGCACCAAATAACAGACAGGCACAGTCAGGGCCGAGCTAGTGAAGAGCAGATATGTTCAGAGGACCTGACAGACACCAAGAAACAGAACCAGAACACAGTGAATTCTGAACTTACATTCAACTTACAGGGGTAAAACTATCCAAGGGTCATCTACTAGGTCGTGAAATAACAGGAAATGAAGTCTGAATAGACAAAGTGGTTCAAAATGAAGGTTAGATGGTTAGAAATCTATATCAATGCCCCAGTTGCAAACGTTGCACTATAAGTGCATATGAAAAACTATACAAAATGAACTACCATGTTAAATCAAGGTTATTTAACTTTTAATTTCTCTTCATTAAATTTATATATTAGGAATGGAGGAAAGTGTCGACACTTAAAACGAAAAGCAGAGAGATCAAATAGCCAACATGTGGCGGAAAGTAAGTCATTTGAGGCAAAAATGATTAATTAAATTAATTTTTAAAGGCAAAACCAGAGTCTGTGATTTACTACAACAACACCAAGTACAGCGAGGACGACCTGGACCAGATTTGAGGGCGTACTGCGTCAAAGGTACCTGAAGATGTCCAGTTGCGGTCTCCTATAACATCCTCGACCTGGCTGGGAACAATGCCTGCATCTTATTCAAGGAGCAGCAGCAGCAGGAGAGCCCGGAGGAAAGTCCTGCAGCAGCTGCAGAGGAGCTGAGGGCGGAATACAGGGAGGGGAAAGAGGCCGCAGCAGCAGCAGGCACGGAGACGGAGGCAGTGCCGGTCCAAAGAGCTGCAAACGGAACCAAACGTCGGACACTTGAAATGCCACAAGCCCGTGTGTGGTAACTGTGTGAGGACAGTGGAGGTAATCTGTAGACTGTGATCAGTGATCAGAACGGCTATTTGTTTGTTTTAGATCAGCTCGTTTCCAGCTTTTCCGATTTGTATTATTTTTTATTATATGCTAAGTGTTAAAATAAAATGTTTCATAATCAAATAAGTTACTTTCAATTGTTAATTTTCTTGTTCTGAGTTTTCTCTTTTAAAATCTTGTGCAAATATGCAATAATTACGGTTTACTATGTGCGATGATATGAATATTGATAAATGTATAATTAAACTTGTTAAAATGTACATTTTGGTGTTATTTCGTTTTTTTTAGAAAAAATATCATGACACAATAAATGAATTCATTACTCAGTTGGGTATTTACATGAGAGATTATAGAGTTTAAAATCTAGCAGACAAAATGACGCTTAGGTCGTTCTAGTAGTTTTGGAATCAGACACATAATTTGACCGGATCTAACTCTTGTTGTGTAAAGCACACTGTTATGCCTGAACCAAGATATCGATCATTAAGATTAACTGGATCAGATCTCACTGGAGTGAACCCGCCACAGTGGCTGGTAAACTGATTCAATTCACCCGTCAGCCCACAAATTCACCTGCATTTATTTCAGGTATGTGGTATGTTTTTTGCTTTTCCATTCTCAGAATTCTGAGTGTTGATAGTTATTAAAACACTCTTCATGGCCAGAATGAGTTACATATATAACTATTAATGGAACAAATAAGCAATATTTCAAATATTTTACAGCCTCAGTCATTTAAAACATAAACGCATCCCTTTGTCTCAAACTGCTTTTCTCCTTTGAAGGCCACAAAATACAGAATTGAGGATAAAGACATTTTCTTCCCTCAGCACAGAACATGTGACAGTCATTGTTCTTGTTTTAACTGCTGCTTACACACACCTTTAAAATGCACACTGACTCTTTACTGTGTGTCTCTGGTTGATGACGAGAGTCTCCGTTCCTTGTGAACTTGGTCGTGGCGATTGGTCTCACTCAGCTCACAAACAATATATGTCTTCATGGTTCTGTGGTTGTCATCTGATTAAAGAGGAGAGTTTGATGAGCCAACAAGCACCAGCTGTGACATCAGCTCACCTGGTCCTGCTGTCATCAGCCACCTCCACACCTCCTCCTGCAGCTCAACGCTCATCTTCATCCAACTCAAAGACACAAATATATTAAATTCTGCCAACGACAATAATCAAAGAATTGTATTATATCTACATCTCTACACCTCCATCACAGATAACATCAAAATTGATGTAATATCTTAGTGAATGTCATATCACCCTCGTTCACTCTGTGAGTTTCCTTGTTAAATTTTGTATTATTGTAGAAATAGGTAAAAAAGCTAACATAACTGTACAAGTAAACATGATGGTCACATGACTTCAGTGCCTCCTACCTCACTACACTGTACATACTCTACTATAAATCAATAAATCTACAGTTGGACGGTAATACTTCACTGTGATGATGTTTTATGTCCTTGACAGCCTCTGTAGACTCATTTGGCCCCTGTTAGCAACTGTCTTTAAAAAAAAAGACACATGAAGAGTTTAAAATCACAAGTGGAGTATTTACTGATGTGTTTTATGTCACAGAACAACGCCTGAAAATCTCTTGTGCTTGTTTTAAAGAAACATGATGTAACTTTTTAACCGTAAACCAACAGCTGCAGTCATGTTGATGGTCCAGTGTGCTGTAACAGTGTGAACGGTGTCTCTGTCACTTGTTTCTGCTCTATGTAACACCAGTGAGGAAGGATCACAGCGTTACATACATGTTTACTTCAGCATACAAGCTTTCAGCACACAGCATTGTTCTGATGTCATGAGTTGTGTTTGTAGTCAGCAACTACATTACATCTGATAAACTGTTACACACCTGAGATTTGTGTTTAGGACAGCGGCACTGCACTAAGAAACTGTGACGGGCCCAAAATCACATAAAATATTAATTAATACAGTACATGATGTTGCTTTAATCCAAACCTTATTTCAGGCATTTCACCAAAAACCCACTGACTCCTTTGCAGGTTTACGGCCTCGTTCCTGCAGCAGTCTTCAGGGTCACTGTTGATGGTTCTTTAGGGTTTTGGTTCTTGTTTCTGTCCATTTCTGGTCGTACAGTGACTGGATCATTTGTGTTGAGTAGCATATACGTTTGTATTGTAGATCGTTTTGTCCTTCCCCCTTTTTCTCTGTCTCTCTGTACTCAGACACCTTCTGCTTTATACACACAACACTCACTGTAACTACTGCAGCAGGGCTGGCACACAGGGAACAGCTGTTAACCACATCCTGTACAATAGGACAGTCTCAAGTGAATCTATACAGTATAATTCAATACAAAGTCCTCCTAAGGCTCAAAAACTTTTTTATTTAAATCATGTATATCCAAATGCTAGCAATGATTAACATGATAGGATCAGAGTGTAATCACATGAGTACTCCATGTGGGTCAGCTGATAAGGGAAGTGACCTGTTAATGATAGACCAGAACTTTGCTCAGGCTACTTTTTCTCCCTGAGATGACGTGACACTTCGAGCTATGAGACAGGTACGTGCCTATGTTGGCTTTACAATGACATTTTCCAGGAATGATTAAATAGATTAAATCCAGAGGAAATCTTTGTGACATTTACATGTTCCACAAAAAAGTGTGAAACTTAAGAACAGCTGGTGGCGATGGTACATACGGAAAGGGGAAGTATATGGTGTATGTGGTTTAACCATTACAGTGCGCTCTTAAATCTTCGGTTCCTCGCTCCTTAATTAAGATATTTACAGCATCAAAGGATTTTTTCTTTTAAAATATAGATGGTGTTAACCCAAACACAATATAATTATGTCAGTCTTGTAAATGAATCTGCCAAACTAATTAAATGAGACAGATAACCAGCTAAACGTCACTCTTTATTCGGTGAATTGTTTTGTGGTTTCTAAATCTACTTTTGAGAGAATTCATCAGTATCATATTAAATAAGAACAAGACTAAAAGTGACAATGTCATTGAATTTGATAGTGAGAGCACACTGATAATTATTCCTACTCATTTCATCACTTCCCTGCACAAACAACAACACAGACTACTGAACATGACCCAGTTATATTTTTGGTTGCTACACAGTTTTCAGTTCTCCACGATGCCTCGCCTGAAAGAAGGACTCACCTTTAAACCTCTGTTCCGCTCCGTGGTTTTCCACACTGTTGTCTTCCTTCATCTAACACAGCACTGCGCAGGTAACGTACACACAAACACAACACATTTATTATAGGACTATTACGTGAATATGCTCTCTTCGCAGTTTGATTGATGAGACCATTTGTCACCATGTGGCTGAAGTTGTAAAAGGGTTTTACTTTTACTCATAACCACTGGAAAAATGCTCACACTGGAACAGGCTTGCGAGTGCATCGGCCATCTTGTACATCAAGACCAAGACCAGAACAAACCACCTACAGAGCAACAGCAAATAATAATTCATCTTGGCAGCGTCTAGTTTCCTGTAGTTTTGCTGTCCTTGTGTACTGTCCAAGTATTTAGACACCCTGTACTTTTATGCTTTGCCACTATTGCTTATCAGTAAGGCTCATTTGAATTAAAAAAAAAAAAAAAGGCCACATCACTCCAAATTAATCATTAACAAATGATAATCGTAATCATTGCTAACTGTCCAGGACAGCAGACATGCTTATCTGTACGCTACTCAGATCGGGTTGTGACAGTGCTTCCTGCAACAAGATGTAAAACCCAAACTGTTGTTTCCTCAGGTCAGTCCCAGCTGGTTGGTCCATCTCAGCCGATAGTCGTAACAGCTGGTGATGACGTCATTTTACCATGTCAGATTGAACCTGCTGTGGATGCTTCAGACAAGACTGTAGAGTGGACGAAGCCCGATCTCAGCCCCAGGTTTGTGCATGTGTGGCGTGACGGAGTGGAACTGGAGAGTAAAAAACATCCGTCCTACAACAGAAGAACATCAGTGTCCATCGACAAGCTGAGATTTGGAGACATTTCACTGAAACTGTCCAAAGTGAGACATTCTGATAGCGGCAAATACAGATGCTTCATCCCCACACTGGGCACAGAATCTACAGTTGAGCTTGTTGTCGGTGAGTAAATATGCTGTTTTTTGATACATTTACATTTAGGCCGTTAAGCAGAAAGGAGGGAGGGAGTCATGCTATGCGGGGGTTGAGGTGAAGTCTGAACAAATGAGTCTTGAGTCTTCTCTGACATTGGTCAAGAGTTCGTTCCACCACTGAGGTGCCAAAACAGAGAAGAGTCGTGACTTCACTGAGCGACCTCTGTTTGCTCTGGCCGATGGGTAACCAGCCAGCCAGCTGATGTAGTACCAGCGAAGTGCTCACACTGGGGCGTGTGGTCTGACCAATGTTTGGAGGTGCAGGGTGCAGTTCTGTTGATGGCCTTGAAGGCCAGCACCATCGTCTTGAATTGGATGCAGGCAGGTACAGGAAGCCAGTGTTGGTCACAGAGGAGGGGGGTCACATGTGTCCTGGATACGCTGCAACGGTTTAGTCGCAGAGGCTGCAAGTTGCCGTAGTCCAGATGGGAGATGACCAGCACTTGGACCAGGAGTTGTGTTGAGTCCTATGTGAGGAAAGACCTGATCCTGCGAATGTTGTAGAGGGCAAATCTGCAGCATCGGGCCACAGCCGTGATGTTGAGCGCAGAGACGTCTGCAGACATTCCGAAATTTCATTAGTGTATAGTGAAAACTCAAGTGGTCCTACTACTGAGACAGCAAAGTTTGGACAAGGAATTATTCCATGTGACCTGAGGAATGCAAGAAGAGATATAGGACTGTAGTTTCAGATGTCAGCTGACTCAGGTCCATGCTACACAGTTTCTTCTGACTGTAAGCTTTTTAGATGCAAATAATCGGAATTTTGGTGTGCAATTCAACTCGAGAGCTAGGTTTGGAAAGTCATTCTGACAGGGACAAACAAAGAAAAACCTCCATGAAGGGTTTCATATTGTAGGCCAAATGGTAAGTTTTATGTTCCGCCTCTTTCTCATTAGGTGTCGTCTCATTCATTGTCATCAGCTTAGAGAGGACTGGAAAAGATGAAGTCAGTAGTGGACTGGCTCTGCAGTGTAACTCTACCGGCTGGTATCCAGAACCTGAGGTGTTCTGGCTGGACGGTGAGGGAAACCTCCTCTCTGCTGGACCTACAGAGACAGTCAGAGGTCCTGATGACCTCTATACTGTCAGCAGCAGAGTGACTGTGGAGAAGAGACACAGCAACAGCTTCACCTGTAGAGTCCAACAGAACAGCACCAACCAGACCAGAGAGACACACATACATGTTCCAGGTAGAGAATTATTTTGTAAATTTCTCACGTTTTCAATTTTTAACAACTGAAATCATGTTGTTCTTTTTTTCTAATTTCAGAGGATGTATTCATGGATCCATCTTCTTCTTCTGCTGTAGGACTTCATATCATCTTGTCTGTTGTCTGCGTCCTGCTTTTCTCTGCACTCATCTTTGCTGTTTGGAAACTGAGACGAAACAAAAGCCGTAAGTTAGACATCTGATTTAAATTATTCTTATCATCAAACACTGCAATACTTTATTGACTGCTGTAACAGAGGTGTGTTTGAGTTCTACCATCACTTCTGTTGTGTTTCTGTATCTTGTTCAAGCCTCAGTCTCATGGTTAAAAGCAGGTTTAAACATTCAGCTCAACAGTGTCTTTCCTCTGTGTGCAGAAAACAAGAAGCACCATGACAAAGGACCTGAAGAAGGACCAGAAGAAACAGAGCTGCTCGTCAATGGACAGAAGAAAATGGAGGTTCTGGATGAGGAGAAGTTAAAGGAGAAAGTGGAAGAAAAGATGGCCATGATGTATGTGATTTCAGTGTTGACAGATCAGAAGAAAGAACTCGAGGACCACAGAAACAAACTGATATCTCAGATAAAGGAGGTGGAAACAAAGAGGACAGAGAACGAGAGGAAGCTTCAGACAGTAATTTTACCCATGTCTAAAAATAGCCTATTAGAGATCAACAAGCAACTGGACAATAAAAAAAAAGAACATGAGGAATATTTACATAGAATCATAGAAAGAATACAGACAGCAGAGGATTTTATTTCAAGAATAACAGAAAGTTCGAAGAAAGTAGAAAAGCAGGTTAGTGAAATGACCAAACGAATTGAAGACACAAAGGGACAAAGAGACGAGTTTCATCATCAGTCAGATCAGTCAGAGAGCAAAGAGGAGACAGATAGAAATACTGATGCGTTAACAACAACTGAGACACAACACAACCTGCATGTCTCTGACAGTCCAGCAGGAGGCAGCAGCTCAGATGGAGAGTCCAGCACAGCAGAGCAGGCTGTGATTATAACAGCAGAGATGATGGACGATGCAATGAGAGACTCTCATTACGAATGAATAACATTCAACAGGGACAGTTTTTAAATGAGTGCTTTGTCATGATAAAACCGTTCTCCTTTTTCTATTGTGTTTTGTAGGCTTGTCTTCACTGAGTACAATGTGACACAAACTGAAATATATGTTTCTAATAATTTTGTATTTTGGTTGTACAGATGTTATAAACTTTTATTTACGCAGAGTTTTGTTTGTACCAATTTTACAAAATGTCTAAACTTTATTGCAGCAGTGGTTCAATCAATCTGCAGGGACTCAGCCTGGGAACTGGAGTGTGGTTGGCTCAAATCCAGCACTGACTGTAGACTGGTAGCTGGAAATGAACCAGTTAACTTCCTTTGGATCATATTCTATTTCCACAAAAGGGATTTAAAAGGTACTTATATTAATTTTGGTGCCCTGGAGTTATGGAACCTAAACTATACTTTTGTTAAATAATAATACAATATTCCAGCACATTGTTTGTATCACTCTTTATGGCATGTCATTCTGCAGGTTGGCTTGGTTATGAACCTGCTCTTCATAGTAACAGTGTTTCTGAAATATAAAAATATAAAGTCTGAGAAAGTTAATTCTTCCTTCTGTTGGTACATTCAGAGCCAACAAAATAGTACTGATGAATTAAAAATAGATGAAAAAAAACAGTGACAGTAAAACAACCTTTGAGATTCATTAATTTAAAAAAATGCAACCTTTATTAAACTTACATTTATTCATTACCAAACAATCTAAACATTTGTGCTTTCTACTTTCTGCCATTGGAGGGCAGTATTATAAAGCCCTCACACTCCAGGCCTATTACTTAGAACAAGAGTTTTGTCATTACATCAGTGTGTTTGCATGCTTTCCTCTGTTTAATAGATAATACGAAAAATAATAACCCAAAAATGGGCTCAGATTGTGAATCTACAAAATTAAAATTACATTGCATGGTCATTATTTTCCCTCCTCATTAAATATGAATGTATAGGTCTGTTAGAGGCTGCCAGCAGGTCAAACTGAGGTTAAACCACCATGTAGCTGACCACAGACACCTGGCAGAGCAGATAACACACTGTGGTTCAACTGCTAAACCACCAGCTTTCTAAACATAGACTCTGACGTTGTGAGGCAGTTCAAGATGTCATGTGATCATGGTCTATTTACAACAGAAAGTCAGCTTAAAATTACATTTTTGATACAATACAGGATATCTGCTCTATCTGATCAAGCTTTATCAGGAATATCTAAGGTCAACATTATAAATATCTACATGTGTGTGAAAAATGGCAAAAATCATCCCAAGATCATTTACTTCTAATATATTTTATATGTTGTTTTTGCATAAAATGGGTAAAACATTATGTATGTATTGCTTATATATAAGTAATTAACAATCAACACTCAGACACAAGCAACATAATAAATACAGAAGAAAAAGGTCTATCGTGAAAGGCTGAGGTAAACTGTAATGGGCCAACCTGTTGAGTTAGACATAATTCAAGCTTGGTCACTTTCACTTGTACTAAAAAAAGGAAGAATATACAGGGTTACTCAAAAGTTGCAAATTGATGTAGAAGCCCAGGTTAGAGTTGCATTAACTCTCAGTCTGACACAATGTTTAAAGGAGCTCTTCCATCTGTCAGTCGGGTGTTTCAGCTCTTTGACCTGGAGGAGACACAGGATGTACAGTTTACTACAGCTGTTGAAAGTGTGCAACATGAACAACAAAACTAAATATATAGTTTCTATGATTCAACACAACAGACTGTCCTTACTTCTTTTCTGTTTTCATAGCTTATATTCAGATATTCTGCATGAATGTGCCGCTCATTAACTGTGATGCAGATGCAACAGAGTTTGCATTATTGTTAAACCAATCTGACTCACCAAAACAGATGCCTTGTGCAAGTAACTGGCTTAATTTGACATTGTATTTATCTAATTGGTAACAATTATCATTAATAAATAGTAAGTTTATAGTTGATCAATCCTAAGTTAATAGTTATTTAGCTGTTAACAAGCAAGACATGCTTTTGAGAACTGGTTTATTGTACAGTTGCTGACATTTACACTTGCTTAATAAATGCTTCATAAGGAATATAATTGTGTTTAGTATTGATCAAATAACTATTAACTTAAGCTGAGTGAAATATAAACTTACCATTTATCAACACAGGCTATTATAAAGTGTTAGCATTAAATTGCATTAACTACAACAGCATATATTTCAACATCAATACAGATATTCCCCTCCCCCACCACGGTTTAACATTCAGAGGGTACACAACTTATATCATGCAAGGAAACACAAGTATACAAATAATGCAAAATAACCATAATCAAAGTAGATTTAAATAAATAAATAATATAGAATAAATAAAACAAATTAACTAACAAATTATAAGAGCCTAGTACATTTTCTTATCGAGGGCACTGACATGCATTCAGTAGAAACAAGCACATGGAAGTAAAGATTGTAACCCTCCAACATTCACACAGTGGATGAGGGACTTGCAGTAATTTGGTAAAATGGAGACATTAGGTAATCAGAATTTAAAATAAAATACCGCTCTCCTTCCTCTGTTTTGCTTTGTTTGTTTGAGCTCGATATGGCTGAAATTTAGGGATTGGATAAATGTTGAATTGTGTTCGACTTAACATCCCATTGGTATAAAGGCGAAGATCCGTCTCAACATGTCTTCTCAACAAGTCAAACCATGCTGTCAGTGGTTAACCACAGTTTGCCTTTTTAAACGCTGCAGCAGCTCCGTTTTTGTTAACCGCGTCATCAGACGTATGAAACGACATCAGATATAGCAGGGTGGTCTCACGGTTGAAGCACTGAGAAACTTCTCACTCTTAAAAATAGACACTGATGCAGCAAGTGAAGTGAAGCTCTCAGATGAAGCCTTATGATGAGTATGATTATCACTTACAAATATGCCAGGCCGGATTCAAAGAGCTGAAAGTTTGTCCAACTTAAAGGTATGACTCAACAAATGCACGTTAAGACATACAGTGTTGCATCACAGATTTGATGTTGCGTGTGCTAAATGGTCAACAATCTGTTAATCAAACAGTGATAGCTAAATGTATCATAAAGTCAATATAGTTACCTCTCTTGTTCCTCTTTGAGACGGCTGCATACGTCACATCATCAACAGCAGGTAAATTTGGCTCCTGACAACCTGTAACATTAAAATAATTTACAGTCATCAATTATATCAACAAAAAATATAGATCAAGTGTTTTTAGCCATAGTTGGAAACAAAGGCACATTTATCCAAAAAGTTGTACTTTTAATTATGTATTTATTCATTATTTTTATATTTCTGTTAATCCCACAATTATAAACAGTTTTAATAACGACTTCAGAAAAAGAGGGTTCCTTTTTCAGGCTTAAATTCAGGCTTGGATAAACTCACTTTTTCCAATTACAGTCTTATCAAGATTTCAAAAGTTACTTTTTTTCCGTGTGGTTTGTGTTTGAGAAGCTCAAACTTTCACAATTTCACAAACCCTTTTTTAGACACTTGATGCTAATAAAAATGTATGTGAAAACAATTCACACATGTGATGTCAGTACTTTTCTTGGCTGTTGCAACAACCACATTTGCACATACAAAATAGCAGCATTGGTAATTTTGAACTTCCTGGTTAAGCACAGAACATGTGCAATACTATTAAAATAACATGAAGTAACACAGCTACCTCTTTTTTTCTTCCGTCTCGGGATGTTAGCATATACACTCGTTTGTGGATCAGCTTCAGTGACATGTTGGTACACTGTAACACATTTAAAATTATTTCTCAACAGAAGTTACATTAGTGGTACGACTGACACATATACATTTGAACTTAATATCAGTGAAAGTGTCATTTGGAAATGCTACAATAATGACATCCGAGAGTATAGGAAGAAATGTATTCAGAATAATAACACTATCTTACATAAATACATTTCTACGACAACAGCAATATATCATACCTGTAGAAATGTTTTGTGGTCCTTCAATACTTGTACCGGGGTCTGATCCTGTTGTTAGTGTCTCTGAAGAAAAGCATCCAGCTAGTTGGAAAAAATGGAAAAAGAACTGGTTCAACAATAATATTCCAGATAAAGTCCAAAAAAAAAGGGAAAAAATAGAGATTAGAAGCTCAAAAAAAGTTGGGCTTTTTTAATTTTTCTTATTCTTATCTTTAATTATAGAGGTGTGGCAAAAATTGATAAATAAATAACACTTCTGGGATGTTATTTTTAGTTTGTACCTCTGTGTATCCGACACTGAAGCAGTCCCACAACCAACAGCATCACGACCACACACAGAATGGTGAAGAGAACTGGCAGAAGGATAGAGAGCTGAATGGAGCCGGGGCTGGGAGGAGGAGCAGGAGTTGTGTCTTGAGGTGTTGGGCCATGAAGTGTCGGAGTATTATATGCTGGTAACACCATAAGAAAAGGTGGTTTCAACAATGAGATGGATTGCCATGTAATCTGCGTTCAGATAATCATGGTCCCCAGAGGATGAAGTCTAATATCATCCCATGTATTAAATCTCAATAGAGGATAAATTATAACTACTTTGGTGATCCTCCAACTTTCCATCTAGTGCCAACTGCTGGTCAAAATTTTTACTTATTCTGTGAAGTATCTCAACATCAGCTTGATGGATGGATGATGAATTTGTACTAACATTCATGGTTCTTAGACAAGGACTAGTATGATGATAAAACTATTGACGGTGACTGACTTCCTGATGTCCTGACTCTTTCTGCAGCACCACCATGAGAGTGACATTTTTGGCTGTCATGTTGCCATAAAATGTGGTAGGGACACTCCCAGAGGATAAAGCCTGGTAGTTTGGTAAATTCCATAAGTTTCCTCCAACTGAACAATGAGGTTCAGATTTGTGGCTTGAGAGAGTTCTAGTAACAATGTCTGGATCAACTGCCGTGACGTTTGGTAAAGTCATTCACGGTCCCCAGAGGAAGAAATCCCCCCTATCCCCATCACATTATACCTATTTCCACGATAAGATCAAATCTGAATTCTTTCCAAAATTGTGATTTATTTCAAATACTTGCATAACAAATGCTAGCTAGATATGCCAGTATCCTCACTGTGAGCATGTTAGCATGCTGATGTGAACTTTTATCTCAAGTACACCCTCACAGATCAGCTGGTGTGGCTTTAGACGTTCTCTTTACATAAGAACAATGACATTTATATCATGTACTGTACTATAATATACCTCAAGTTCCAGGCTTTATTTTCTGATGCAGTATTGACTTTTTTATAGCACTGATAAGTCTCACCTCCAACAGCCAGCCAGCTCTCTGCAGAATTTCCAGCCCCAGAGATTTTGCACTTGTAGAGTCCTTCGTCAGACCTGGAAACACTGTCGATGGTCATCTCTCCTGTATATCCAGTTCCACTGAAGTGGCCATCTTTAAAGAAATCAGCTGGGAGGTTGAATGATGCTGCCCTTTGTCTACAGCGCAGAGTGACAGCGTGTCGTTCCATCACAGGGAGAGCAGGACTCTCCAGGATCACGTCACCAGCTGGACAAGAACACAAATTAGCAATTAATCATGCAGAATAAGACCATGATCAGTTAGTGAACATCATCCAAACATCATCCACTTGTTGAGATGAACTGTGGGGTTACACCTGGTGACCAGCCAGGTGACCCCCGTAACGTACCAGTGACAGTTATGTTGACAGAGTCGGTCCTCTCTCCTGATCTGTTCTCACACCAGTATTCTCCACTGTGCCATACAAAGGCTGGTTTAAACTTCACAGATCCTGTCGATGTCTCATATCGAGAAGTATTTGAGGGAACCTTTGTCATCACCCTCCATTCAGTCTGACCACGAAGCCCCGCACAATTTAATGAAAAGGACTCATACTCAAAAAATTGCAGCCTGTTTGGATCAATGTGAGGAAAAGCTGCATCTGTGACAGAGAAACAGACAGAGATATGCACTCTTTAAGAAAACTGTTGCATGGCAATTCTGTTTTTTCCCTCTCAGTGTACAAGTGAGGCCAACATGCATAATGTCTTACATTTAAAGGACGAGAAGGACTGTTGTTCAAGGATTAAATACATGTTCAAAATCACCTGTCAAAGTTTAGAAAGCTATTTAACAGCCATCAACTCACCGGTCACAGTTTTGTGAACATAGACAGAGACGCTCTGAGCAGAGAGTAGCATCAATACGTTCACTGCTGGAGAGACAGAAGAAGAGAGCAGCGTGACATAATTGTCTTCAGATGTATACAACCTGAGATATGATCAATTTAACAGTAAATACTAATTATTTGATTTATTACCAGTGAACTCACTCAGTCTGCTGCAGAGCGCTGTGACCTCCATGTTGTCTGGCTGCTGACTGACTGACAGACTAAATGGAAGCTGACGTGATGTAGGTGAAGGTGAAGCACTTCCCTTTCCTGTGCAGAGGAGCGACCACAGCAGTTTATAGCATGACTGCTGTTTTTTTCAGGTTGTAGTTGGTCTGAAAGAAAGAGGCGTTTCTATTCAGCCTGTCAGCTGTCAGAGCCAGTCGTGGTTACTGAGAGCAGAGCAGCAAACGTGACCGACAGAGAAGGATATCTATAAAAACATGTTATTTCATTTAATAATGTGTTCACTGGAAATGTATTAAGATCAACTTGTATTACAGATGGGTAGAATGGAGTTTGAAAGAGTGAGCAGTTTGTTGAGTTGCATCATGGGAAATGTAGGATCTAGTACACTAAGGGCATGTGCAATACCTGTCAGTGAAGACAGGATGTCTCGGCCTCTGCACATGTAATAACAGCTTTGTAACGTGACATTTAACATGAAGGTGATGTATTAAAGATCCCACATACCATTTCTACACATATAAGCTAATTAGTAGTTTGACCAGCTCACAGTTTTCCTTGAAGTGTTTCCCTCCCATGTGCTAAGATAACGTTCAGGTGGATCTGAATTACTCATCATAGGCTCATTCACCTGCAGCCATTGTTCACCTGTGATGATAATGGCTGTAAGTCAAGTTTTCAACCTAGTCATCACTCTTTAAGTAGCACTGTGATACTGGGAAACATGGGGAAACAAATAAGCAGATGTCACATTGTTATTCCAATCAAAGAGAGGCTTTTTTTTAAGCATCAAATCAAGGCTTGACTCACAGTCAAACTGGATCAGCTGTATCCAAAGCACGACCAGGCAGACCAAAAGTGACGTCACCATCAGAAGATCAAACATCAAGCTTTGAAAAATAACTTCATCCCAGTGAATGAATCTGCTGAAGACTCCAATCAGTAAGAGTCTGCTGTGGTGATCTCAGAGGACGAGTTGCAGTTTCTGAACCACTCCTCAGGAGGAGAACCAGTCTGGTGCTGTAACAGTTGAAGAGCATCAGTGAGGTCCAACACTGATGTCAGGTGTTCAGGTCTGGTTCTGTGTTGACCAGTCAAGCTCTTCTACACAAAACTGTATGTGTATGGGGCTTCTTTATGCACAGGGACATGTTTTAACAAGAAATGCCACAAAGAAAAAACATCAGGGAGAACAGCCACAGAAAACATGTGACAGAAGTGTCCACATATTTTTGGCCACACATGCCATCTCTCTCTCTCTGTCACAGTCACATCAGACGTGTTAATGGCTCTATTCTGCCCTCTGCTGCAAGTCAGTGATGCACACACATCTTAAAACACTAACCAGCCCCAACAGTTAGACCACGCCCCACCACTACAACCCATAATCATCCCTCAGCTGCTTAATAGTATCATTAAAGTTTTTCAAGCCAGTAATGCAGTTTAGCCTCTACTCCGCAGCAACATTCACAACCACAATTTTTATTTTTAAATTGTTTCTCCAGTTGCAACATAGAATATTTTTTTTATTGATGCAGTCCAGTCTAGAAGTGTACGCAGTAACTGTTAAAAAAAGAACACACTTTATGACTCAGGTCAAAGTCTTTTGTTTTATTGTCTTTTTTTTATCAAAGGACTTTGGCTGAACAGCTTGTTAGTCTGAGCGGAGAACCGACTCCGAGTTACAACAGGTAGGTGCCTTTTATTTATTAGATGCAGCTTTATTTCAGTTTTCATGTTGCTCTCACAACCTTTTCTTTTCAGTGAATGTGACATTTTACAATCTGGAGTAAAATCAGTGATAAGTGTTCCTGCAGTGTTCCTTTGACTCATTCATATAAGACGTCTTCCAGCTGTGACTTGTTTCATATATGTTGTGTTTGTGTTTTATATATTACTAGTGTTGGAATGTAACTGTGTACATTATGAGGTACAAGTACTCAACTTGAGTATTTCAATTTTCTGTTACTGATTCCAGTAAACAAAAAAAAAACCTCATATCTTTCTTTTGAGACTGTTACATGTATTGCCAAGAAAAGAACTTTTATTAAGTTACCTTTCAGGTTTACCTAAATAATATTTTAAGACAATGTTGTTAACTCGATTGTGACGACTCGGGTATATTAAATGGCACTTACGTGACAGAGTTTAAATGTAGGGGCACAGTGTCAGTGCACTATGTGTGCATTTTTGGTGCATTTTGCCTTTTTTGGACCATGACTGGTTAAGAGGTATAAAATGGGGGAAAAGGAAATGTTCCCTCACTGTACTGCGGGGAACAGCAATCATTAGCATGTAGCTCCTGCTTATCTGTCATATAATAACTTGTAACCTACATCCACATTTTACAAGCTGCGCATTAATATAGGTTCAATCACTGTCATGGTAGACATGGGTCAGAGTGGAGTATAGAGACTAATTACCCATATTTAAAGTTTAATTCCTTAATTTACTGTTGAGGCCTGATAATAACGTCATCACACTATTTTAAGTGAAATGGCACTCTTTCTATATACTGAGACAACCGTACCTTAGCAAACTAATTATTTAAAGGAAAAACTGTTAATGTTTGCCTTCGAACAATATCTGTGTGTGTGTGTGTGTGTGTGTGTGTGTGTGTGTGTGTGTGTGTGTGTGTGTGTGTGTCAGCGACACAGCGAGTAAGACTGACTTTTGATTGTTGAACTGGTGAAAAGTTATGAGAAAATGTTTTTCAATTTAATGATCAGCTGCAGTTCAGCAGAAATCAGTCAGAAGTCTCAAAGAAACCACTGGCTATATATTAATACTGATTGGTAGAGAGCAAACTGTTATGATTGAATCATGTTGGAATCATTTTCAATACATCTGGAGGTAATTCTTATCGTACTTTGATGGTAAATTTAAGAATTGTTGAATATTTAGTTTATTATTACCACCTGAAATTTGTGGAACCGTAAAAGTGCTTATAAATAAATAAATAAATAAATTATTGACTATTTTCTGGGATTTATCTTTACTACTTTCACATCATAAGTCCTTATTGATTTTCCCAGAATTCCAAGATGCGTTGCCTGAATCATGGACTGCTCGGTTCCATCAGAGGTTCTGTGTTGCAGCACATGGTGATCCTCCTTCTGCTGGCCTTCTCTTTCAGAGGTAACTTACAGCCAAACACCAGCACCGTGTGAGTCCAGTATGAAGTTCTGAGTGCAGCTTTTTAAATGTGTTCTGTGTGTTCCAGGCCAATCTCAGAGGGTTCCACCGCCTCTAAGAATGGTGACATTAGTTGGTGAAGACGTGGTGTTGCCGTGCCGACTGGAACCTCCCCTGGATGCTGTTTCAAAGAGCGTGGAGTGGGGGAGACCTGACCTGGAGCCCAGATTTGTCCATGTGTGGCATGAAGGTCAAGACCACCTGGTGAACCAAAACCCGTCTTACAGAGGAAGAACATCAGTGTCCATCAACAAACTGAGGCAGGGAGACCTTTCACTGCTTCTGTCTGCAGTCAAACTCTCTGATAATGGACTTTACAGATGCTACTTTCCCCAAAAAAGTAAAGAATCCACTGTTGAGCTCGTTGTTGGTGAGTCGGCAAGTGATTCTTTTTGTCTGTAATGCTCCTTCATAATGTTTAAAGCCACCATGTGTAGAATTTCTTCTCCTCTCTTCCATCATCAGGTTCTGTCTCCACACCTGTCATATCAACGACTAAATACAACAGCAGTTTTATGGATTCACAGTGTGAGTCTCGAGGCTGGTATCCAGAACCTGAGGTGTTCTGGCTGGACGGTGAGGGAAACCTCCTCTCTGCTGGACCTACAGAGACAGTCAGAGGTCCTGATGACCTCTATACTGTCAGCAGCAGAGTGACTGTGGAGAAGAGACACAGCAACAGCTTCACCTGTAGAGTCCAACAGAACAGCACCAACCAGACCAGAGAGACAAATATTCAGATTTCAGGTGTTTTTCTCTCTAATATCCTTTTTGTTTCTTCTTCCAGCAGCTGTTGTCCAGTTGTATATAACCACTGTTCTTTTGTGTTTCTTATCATTCCAGCTGACTGTTTCGAGTTTGTATCTTGTTCTGCTCATGTTGCTGTTCTAGTGGTGTTTGTGCTCCTCTTTATTCTTGCAGCAGCCTGTGTTGTGTGGAAATGGAGACAAATCCAAACCAAAGGTGAGTTTAACTGATGTGATGTGAACAACTGGCCACAAGATGTCACTGGTGGCTAGTTTATATAAATAAAGCTTCAGAAAATGATGTTTCGAAGGAAAAATCAATAAAGAGGCTAAAATTTGACTAAGTTTAGTACAAATCGCGACTTGACCCAAGAGCTTTGTGTCAGGAGCTGGTCTTGGTTCCAGTCCACCTTAAAACTGCAGACAGGATCTGAGTGTGTCAGAAATCAGATCCTGTTACAAGATGTCACTGATGGTGATTTAATATAATATAAAGTAAGGCTCAATTTCACATGAAACAGATGTTCAAAAGGAGAAGTCAGTACATATGGTAAAATATTACACTAAGTTTGGTGATCCTGTTACAGATAGTATATAACTTTGTAATAAAGGCTGTTAAATATGCTAAATGCTTTATTGTGTCACTCTGACACCATCTCTCTACAAAATGCATCAGCAGAACAAGTCTGAACTGAATCTGACACTGTTTCCTGTTTTTATTACCACACAGAGACAGAGAAACAGAGAGAGTATCAAGCTGAAAAAGAACAGCTCCTCACAGAGAAGAAGAGAACCACAGAGCTTGAAGAAAAGTTACAGAAGAAAGAGGAGACGTTGAAGAAGACTGAGGACATGTGGAAGAAGAATGAGGAGATGCTGAAGAAGAAAGATGAGATGCTGAAGAAGAATGAGGACTTTGAGCAGGAGGTTTACAGTAAACTGACTGAACAAAGTGAGGAACTGCAAAAGCAGAGAGAGAAACTGAAACAACAACAGGAGGTCATGGAGAAAAACATTAAAGTTATTGAGAAAGAGATCCAGTCAATGGAGAAGATGGCAGAAGGTGAACGATTCTACAAAATGAAAGAAATCACATTAACTGCCAAAACTCAGCTGATCAACAGAACACAAGAAGATGAAAATCTTCACTTCCAAACACAGAAAATATTGAACAAAACAACTGAAATGATGCATATGATCCCAGACAGGAAGAAGGAGGAACCAGAAGAAGAAAGTCAGTGAGCAGCTGCAGCAGATTCAGAGGAAACACATTATTAGACTGTCACTGAAGTCTCAGTGTTTTATGGTGCTGATACAGATTTGTTTGTTTCAGTAATGGGACAAACAGTAAACAATATTTTCATTTGTCAGATGTCATGGAATGAAAACAATGTAATTATTGTCAATAAGAAAGATCAACACTGCAACTATTTTCTACAAAATATTATTAAATTATTATTTTATATTTTGTATAGCTTTCAGTCATGGCTATTGTTTAATTTTGCTGGGGTTTTTAAAATTATTGACTTTTGTTTTTTGTGATTATTGTGACCAAAGCTGACAGAACCTGAATCTTTCTTAACTTCCTTATTCATCGTGTGCACAGAAATGACAGTGAGTCAGTTTTTGTTGATGGAATTCTTGTTCTCAGGCTCAATTCAACATTTCTGAAACAATAAGAATGAAAAGAAAATCACAAAAGAAAATCAGAAGTGAGAAAAAGAGAACATGTGGTGCACATACATATCTGCTTGTAAAATAAACATCTGTATACTGTGATGTGTGCAGAAATACAGTTTTTTGTTTTTTCAGATTTATGTTGTTGTATTTTTCACTGTCATCTGCTTTGAACATGTTGTGGTCATCACTGAAGGGAACTGAACACACAAAGGCAGGCAGGTGAAACAGAAGCTGAGCTTTAATAACAAACTCATGTCCAACATGCAGACAATCCAAAAATACAACCAACCAAAGTGACTGAAACCAGTCCAAGTACAAACCAGAAACTCAGGGAGGAATCAATCACACACGGAGCGTCACAGAGAACAAACTGATGACCTGATACAGACAGAGGGAAGCACTGACACTTACATAAATCAGAACAGGTGGAGCCGATCAGGACAAAGCTAATCTATGACAGCTCCATGCTGCTTGACATTTGCAGTGAAGCAGTTTGTTCTGACACTTTCACACAAGTTGTTTGTGATGAAAGCTTCAGCAGCTGTTCTGTAGCATCTAAACCAAAGAACGTGACTGTTGTTGTGTGTGGACGAGCTGAAACAAACCACAGCTTGTTTTCACAGAGCTGCAGAGACGCTGTGGTCAGTGTTCACACGGCCAGTCAGTGTGAACAGACTATAACAGAAATACTGACAGAACAGAAATAAACAAGACGAGCAAGATAACATACAACGATCTTCACTCACAGTTCATCAACCCCTCTACTAGATTCTAGTAGAATCCTGCTGGTTTGTGTATTCTTTTGGCCACAGGTGCAGAACAGGACACACCTGTGCGTCCTCTCTCATGGCTCCTCTGGCAGGCCTCGTCTCTTCATGAGTGATTTAGGAGCTGCAGCATCCTTCAACATGTTTCCTTGGTAGCACAGGCAGGAGGGCAGAGCAGAGAGGAGAGAAGAGGCATAAATTAGGGAAATTAAAATCCCAATGAACTGATTTTATTCTCACTGCTGATGTATCTACTAATATTTTTTTACCTCTGCATTTCCCAGAGTCTCGTTTTCTCAACACCAACAGCAGCAAAGCCACACAAAGAACTGTGCTGACAGTCTTTACGAGGAAGTAGAGGAGAACAGGAAGCTGATCGGAACAAAAGGGAACGCTCCCTCTGTGATATTCTGGAACGACAATGCTGTTGTTAATGTCCCGACTTTCTATCCATTTGATTCACAGAACTGTGTTAGTGCTTAAACTGTCACATAGCTTTGACTTTTCACATTGTGTTTCAGTCTTTGTGATTACAAAGTGATCTGATTTCACTCAGGTTACCTCTCACCTGTGACGGTGAGCCGGCTCTCTGCTGATTCTCCGACTCCAGAGATGCTGCACGTGTAGACTCCTTCATCCCACCTGGTGACATGTTGAATCTTGATGTGTCCAGTAGCGCTGCTCCTGATGAGCAGCTCATTTTTATAGAAGGAAGCTGAGATGTTGGAAGAAGGTGTCCTGGTTTTGCAGAGTAAGGTCACATGGTCTCCTTCCATCACCGGGTGGACAGGACTCTCCAGGATCACAGAACCAGCTCAACATATAGTTTAGTGTTGTTATTGTGAATGATATATAACATCGGTGATCGACAGTGGAACACATTTCAGACAGACAGTGTACTTGATGTTTGGTATATCCACTACACACATGCTAATAATCTGACTTACTGTACAAACCTACTGTAAACTAACTGACTGGAGACTAAACCTGCATTCATTCATTATATGGAAAGTAGCTGATTTAATGCACAAGCATGCTGGGATACCGGGTCATGTGGATCATGTGGTTCTTTGACAGTATAAATTTCAAAAAAATTCCAATGCAAATGGATGATGATGTACTATGTGTACAACCAGGAAACACCAAAGCGACTGACCACGTTGTTGACCTACCAGTGACGCTGATGGTGACAGTCCCACTCTTCTCTCCTTCTCCAGTCTCACACCAGTACTCTCCACTGTCGTCTACATAAACATCTCTGATGATGCAGTCGGACTTCTTTAAAAATCCCCAGCTCGTGCCACAGGAAGCATTTTCACTCGAGACGTTCTTCATCAGTCTCCATCCAAGCGACCTTTGAAAGCCCTCGCAGTGAAAAGAGATGTGCTCGTACTCAAAAAACTGAAGTCTGGTAGGAACGACACGAGGAAAAACTCCATCTGACACCAACAAGAGAGACAGAGACATTAAAGAAATATCCTCTGGCAACATTTCATCCTAGTGACTGGGCTTCAGTAGATCATGATCCAAAGATATATTACGTGGTCGAAAGTATGTGAACAGCTAAGTATTACTACCATAGATGTCCTGAAAACCAAACCATGGTTATAGCTATAACAGCTCTCACTCGTGTGGTTTCAGTCTTTTCACCAGATTGTGGAACGTGTCTGCAGGAATTTGCTTCTATTCAGACACAAAACAGACTTGTCTACAGGTTCAGCCATCTTTTCTCTCGTCCTCTCAGACAGTCACATATTAACAGGTAAATGTAATTCAGTGCTGCCCTCTGTTGAAAATTAACCATTATTACACATCTCAAACACGATTCTTTCCTCTATATTGCAGAGACAATACAGAAGAAACACATTGCTGCTATATAACTATAGATCAGCTACTGAAGACAGGATGCTGCCAAGTTCAAAGTACCATGAAGTTAGAAATTAAAGATGTAGAACTGAACAATGGTTCTGCTATTAAAGAATATCAGTTCAGTGAACTCACATTATGACCAGAGTCTGCACATCTTCACGCTCCATTAAAAATGTCATTGTGTGACTTTTCTAATTTGTTTTTTGCTTTTCTTTTGTGAACTTTTCTTTATTAAAAATTCTAACAGTATTTCGAAGATATGGGATTTATGCATTTGAGCGTAACTCAATAATAACTCTATCTGAACAGCTCAAAGCATTGGCACAAAACACGTCATTATTATTCAAATCAATATGCTCGATGCGTGATTGTGATTGTGAGATAGAAGTTAATTGATCTGCATGCAACATTGTTCCTGCAGTGTGAAATCTACATGCATGTTGATCCAAGCTGCAGTGAAAAGGATACACACAGTGTGACCAGAGCTTATCTGTTGACAGACTGCCAGAACATTTGAGACTTTGAGCTTGCAGCTAGTGAGCTGAAGTCTTGCTGCTCGCAAAAAGGTAAGAGGAGGTTTTAAAATATCTGTGCAGATTTCATTAAGCCTTTCCAAAAAAATCTGTATTCTCAACTGCAGTTACAATCTTCTTTCATCAAAGTTTTTTAGTAGTTAAATGTGATATCATACTAATAAAACAATTCACAAAAAGGAGTTAATTGTATTTTTATCATCATGTGTTGATATGCAAGTAAATGATGACAATTAATGAGACAGAGATCTCATGTAAGTGTATCAATTTGAAAAGTCACATTGAGACTGAAAGTTGAGACCTGAGCACACAAGATATTTCAATGTCATGATTAGGTCAAAGTAAAAATTTCAAGGAATATTTTTTCTACTGTTTCTTTTACAATCTAAATGATATTGATCAAAATAATATTAATTCTGCCATGATGCAGACATCAGAGTTTTCATGGGGTTAACTTGATTTCTTTAGTCAGAATTCTGCCTTTATTTTAAATAGATAATTAATATGTAGATGTGAAAATCATTCATCGTGTGATTGAATCTATTCACGTGTTTTATGATTTAAGACCGTTTCTTCATGGTCCCGTTCAGATCTGCGTCTGACAAGACAAGTTATTGTTGGCCGTGTGTACTACTGCAGCAGTCTTTGTATGGATGTGGAAACCTTCCGAAAAATGTGAGACCCCAACTCAGTTTCTTTTAGCACTGTATCTAATAGGCGCCCCCCAAAGTCCAAATTTAACTCTAATTTCAGCTGTTATCGGTTGACTTTAACCTTGAACCCGTTTGGTGGTCAAAATAATTGGTAGATAGGTGGTGAGGTAATAGTGGCCAAAATAAACTTAAGAATCTAGTCTATCTAGCGTACGCACTCCCTCATAACATGGTGTTGTGGAGTGTTGGAAATATATTCACAGATTCAAACTTCCCAGATTAATAACTCATTGTGTGTTTGTTAAAACACTAACGACGACTCTTTTCCTACCGTAGAAAAGTAGACAACGAGCTACAACAGTATTTTCATCAGAACCAGCTCCTCAGGGCTGGACAGTAACTCTGGTCTCTGTGGTCAGCCATCTGTGAGACGAGGGCGCAGGGACCGTCTACGAAGTGCAACACCAAAAAGAAATACTACAAAAAATATTCAATAACTTCACTATTATTCACTGTAGTGTCACCAAAATCACTCCACACATCAATGGTCCCAGCCTCAACCATGGATATTGGCATCATCAATCATGTTGAGGATGCTTTCTGTCAAGACTTGAGCCATTTGAGGAGGGCATGTGCTTCTTCTCACGACAAACTCACCCACACGCCTTTGTTTTGCACTGGCAGTTTTGTACTGATTTAATATCCTACACATGAATTATTACTGATATCGTTGCTGTCAGAAAGAAAACTCATTTGCAAATTTGACTTCATAATGGATTTTACTGGCCACCTTCACGTCTGTACTCATTATCAACCAATGACTGTATTCAAAGAGCTTGTCTCCACTCGGCCTCTTGTCTGATGATACACAGGGGAGCACGAGTTCACCACGAACCGCATCCTATTGAAGATATGAGGTTTCTGCCCGATAGCAATGATATGCTCAAAACCGCTACAAAACAGCTGGACTACGGCTATAACTCAATAAAAACTAAGACAAATAACTTTTATCAGTTCAACTCGTGAACTTACCCATCTGGCGCACATGCCACCATAGCTAAAGGGTGCTTACGTTTCAGGTGTTCATGCCTGGCTCTATCGACTACTGAAATTCTGGTATCATGACAACCCTAACTGGCTGTAGTGCTGCCATGAAATGACAGCTGTTTTTGACAAAGTTTGCACGTCACATTGCAGTTTTATTTTCAAAATGTTCACACACTTTGGATGTTTTTGGTCTCACTTTCCTGCTCTCCTCAACATGCTCCACCATCACTCATGTTCTTCTTCTGCTGCTGCTGCTTCTTCTTCTGTGGAACCGTCTTCTTCTTCTTCTATGCTACACTGCGGTGAGCATTCCAGTAGTGGTGCAAAAACTATTTGCTCCAGCTCAAATCTTTAAAAAAAGAACAACAACAACATAATAATAATAATAATAATAATAATAATAATAATAATAATGATAACAATAATAAAAACATTGTGTCGACACATTTTATTGTTTATGTAATCGATGACGTAGACTAATTGTTGCAGCCCTCCTTGCCACTATGTTTTTTTTCTTGGCCATATAAGGATTCACTGCTTTTATTATTACTAATAATGCTGCTGTGCTTTTGTGATTCCGAAAAGATGAGAAAATGGACCAGGACACGATCAAGTCCCAGGACAAAGAGAAAGAATCAGAAAATGCACCTGCTACTTTGACAGAACAAATGAAGGACACTGAGAACTTGACAGTGCAACTCCAACCACAATTTCAAAGGGTAAGACTTAAAGTTAGACAAACTAGGTGAAAACTGAAACAAGGAAATACAATATAGCTTTGCAATGATGCCTTTGTTGCATCTCATGCTTCTTGTCAACTCTCTTCTTACAAAGCTTCGATAAAGGAGCAAAAACATAACTGGAATAGTCATTTATGTTATCTTGAATATACTCGCCAAGTTATGACACAATACGTGTGCTCAAAGTGTAAATATTGAAGAACATTTTCTTATTCTCCTCAGTTACTTCTGTAATTTCAGACATCTGTCTTTCCTTTCCGCTATATCAACAGTTAATGAGGAATAACACCTGCTTAAGAAAGGTGTAAATTTACAGCATATGTATCTGACACATTGCTGGACTGACAAACTCACTCCAGTCAAAGTACTTTGCATTATGACATTGGTTTTAGTTTTTGTGCATATTTACTATCATATGTTTGTTCAGTATGATGAATGATTGATAATGATAATGATAGTAATAATGATAATGATAATAATAATTTTAATAATAGTGTTGATGATACCAATTAGAGCATGAGTTGGAAAGTTATTAATTTTTTGTTATATATGTAGTTAATCTCTTGACATACTGAGAGCACTCAATAAATCAAACACTCAAGTACAAAGCAAGCCTAAAAGAACACATTCCCTCCAGCAGCAACGTGATTGATCAGTAGCACAAAACACACACCTACAGAAGAAGAGAATACCTGTCACACTGAGTTGCCTTTTGATGGCTATTTTGCTTGTGTTTATGTGACTGCGACAATTATCAGTTATTAAACAATGTCTTTATCATAACTGTTAACACAGATTTCCAAGCTGACCAGCGACAGCTACAGGGCCGTCTGTGTCAGGGTGGTCAAGCAATGCACATATGTATTTTGGAGGAAGGGCTCAGATGTAGACCTGATGGGAGGGAAATATTTGGGGTTGAATATTTCAAACTTTTGCACTGCTCTTGATTGTTTATAGAATCTTACAAACCGCTGATTTAACAATTCTCAGGATTAAACAATTTTACTACTTGAAAAAGATAATGAATATTAAATTGTACTATTTAAAATTATTTTAGTTGCTTTCAATAATGTTTTGGGGATTTGTTTTTTTTATTTTTTTTTTCAGAAAAATGAATTACTGCTGCATAAACATTAATCCCAATTTACCACAGATTTGTTCTCCTCAAATTAAAGTTAAAAAAAAACAACCTACAGTGCTTTACAAGAGGGAAAATGCTGAGGTGAGTAATAAGTACACAGTATACATCTCACAATTAAGTTATATATACTGTGAAGAAAATACATAAAACAAGGACACACCCCATTTTTGGTCATGCACCATCACGAGTAAAAATGTTAAATCAGTCCTTAAAGTGCAAATAAAGAGAAGATAAACTAGAGTAATGTGTGATTTACAGTTTGTTTTGTTTAAAGTCTTCACATACAGTGTGTTAAAGCTGCAGCAGGAAGGCGGGAAAATCAAAAAGAGAACACACCTTAGTGATAAAAGATGAACAGGATCAGATTACAACTTCACTTATTGGAGGACTTTGATCAGCAGGTTACTGCATGCTTCTCTGACAGGAGGAAACTTTGACACAAACTGCAGGTATGTATGCTTTTCAATAATTCAGTTAGATGACACTGCTTATTCTATTGAAGTTTTACAACATACAGCACTGCTACAAAAAAAACAAAAAAACAGTCTGCCTGGATTTCAGCATAACTGTTTTATTCATCTGAAGTGACTCTGACAGCCATGTTGTTTGCTGACTCTGTGTTATCCAGTCCTCCCTCCTGTGTCATCATGAAGTATTCCATCTTACTGGCGGCTCTTGTCCTCATTCCCACGTGGAAAGGTAAGTAGCAGCTCTTGATGATCATACTAGATACAAAAATATTTTTTAAAGACATGTAGGTTTACAGGACTGTTTGTAGAAAAACATATGGTAGTATTGTTCTGTTCTGAATGGAATTATAGGTGAAAGACTTGCAATTATAATTTTATCTTCAGTCATATAATGATTCACTGGTTCAAGTTTCACTTATATTGCTGCTTTGCTTTTGTGATTCCAAAAAGATGAGAAAATGGACCAGGACACGATCAAGTTCCAGGGCAAAGAGAAAGAATCAGAAAAAGCACCGACTGCTTTGACAGAACAGATGAAGGACAATGAGAACTTGACAGTACAACTCAAGCCACAATTTCAAAAGGTAAGACTGAATGTTGCACAGACTGGGCAGAAACTGAAACAAGGAAAGATAATATAACTTTGCAATGAACATTTTGTAGATTTTCAGTAAGAATGTGCCTTATTGTATGTCAAAACCTAACAGCAGTTCATTTCAGGATGAAGGACAGTTGCATATGAATGTAACTCTTCTTGGATAAAAAGCAGCATAAAGAAAGAAAACTGTTCAAGCAGCTTTATCCCACTGAGGACCTTTAGTGTATGTCATTGTCGTTTCGTGCCATCTTGTTACTGTCGATGTCTCTATAAAGGCGTTGTGCAAAAACACGACTGGAATTGGTTATCTTGAATATACTAGCCAAGATATGACACAATACGTGTGCTCAAAGTGTAAATATTGAAGAACTTTCTCTTATTCTCCTCAGTTGTTTCTGTAATTTCAGACATCTGTCTTTCCTTTCCGCTATATCAACAGTTAATGAGGAATAACACCTGCTTAAAAAAGGTGTACATTTACAGCGTATGTATCTGACACATTGCTGCTGCAAACATCTTGCAGGACTGACAAACTCACTCCAGTCAAAGTACTTTTCATCATAACATTGGTTTCAGTTTTTGTGCATATCTCCTATCATATTTGTGTTCCATATAGTGAATGTAACATAATAATGCCAATTAGAGCATGAGTTGGTGAGTTATTCTGGAAGCATTTTTGTTATAAATCTCTCGCATACTGAGAGCACTGAATGAATCAAACACTCTGAGTAATAAAATCAAAAGTCTGTGGATGTTGTCGGCCTCTAATAAGCACATCCAGGCCGCCTCTTTGTCCGTCGTCCAACAGCTAACTCACTAGCACAAAGCAAATAACACCTGAGCTAAAAAACACAGTCATTCCAGCAGCAACATGATTGTTCAGCAGCCAGGTCAGCAGCACATAACACACACCTACAGAAATAGGGAATACCTGTCACGCTGAGTAGCATTTTGAGATTGAGGTACGTTCGTGACGCTATTTTGCTTGTGTTTATGTGACTGTGACAATTAACTGAATTATGTCTTTGGTTGGATATTTCAAACTTCTGCACTGCTCTTGATGGTTTCTACAATCTTACAAACCCCCGATTTAACAAATCTCAGGATTGAAGAATTTAACTACTTGAAAAAGATAATAAATATTAAATTGTACTATTTAAATTTATTTCAGTTGCTTTGAAACATGTGTTCTAACAGATTTATCGAGGAAAAAAAAATCTCCCAATTGTTTTGTTTTTTTCTTTCTGGGAATTACAGCTGGTTTCTTTCATTTTTTTAGAATTCAACAGAGCAGAACCAGAAGGAACAGATGGATGATACCATGGATGACATTATTGAAGGTAATGTTTCCCAGGAAATCTTCTTCATTTGTCCTAGAGCTAATGACTCAAGCCAAATGTAGTATAACTAAATGTGAAATGATTTACATTTTGTTCAAAGTAAACTGACATTTGTGTCTGTTGTGTTTCTCCACATAAGAAGAGAAAGAAGAGTTGGTGAAAAACACACAGCTTCAAAAGGAGTTGATGAACAAAGACAAAGACTGGGAAGATAAGGTTACCACACTGATGGAGGAGAAGACTGAACTGGAGAACCAGAGAGATTCACTTCAACAGAGACTGGATGAGCTGGAGAGAGAGATGGAAGTCAACAAGCAGAAGCTTCAGGCAGTAGAGAAGGTAATAACAGTGAGAGAGATGACATTAGATACATCAGAGACATTCTTAAAACCTTTGGATCTGGACCAGACAAAGAAAGATAATAACAGACAGCATGGGCGAGACTAGCACCCCTAAAACTTGGAGTAAGAAATGTTGTTATTTTAAAATTTGTGTTCGTCTTTGACAAAGTTAAAATATGTCCAAAACATACTCCGTAGTTAAAATGTATATGTTAAGGATGAAAATGAAACAACCCTGCTTAGCAAATGGCATCATCCTGTTCTCACACGCTACTTCTCCTCTGTACCTGCACACACACAGAGTGACAATCCGTTTAGCTGTAATGTTGTGAATCAACTCATTGAAAGCAGAGCTCCATCAAAAAGCCTACAACTGTTGCTGGAGGTTATCTGATGTGTCAGTGTTTCCTCTATATGAATTCTGCTGCTAGATTTTCAGCACTGTCACAATAACTAAATACATAAATAAAAAAGACATGATTTTGTAGGTTTAATATCATGGGCAAATGGGGAATTTAAGTTGCACACAGTGAAAGCACTACACCCAAAGTTATCTTTAAATCGATTATTGTCATTACTGCTATTTGTATTAGTTCTAGGTCACCATTTAAGTTTAGTGACTGAAATCCTTGTCATCAAAGGCTGCAACAGGCAACTCATAGAACCAGGGTGAAGCAAGTTTCAGGTTGGATATTTGGCGGATATTCACTCGGGTTCAGCTGAGACTTTACTGAGGTTCAGCCAGTGTGAGCAGCAGGAGGACATTAGCTCACCTCCAGAGCCTCGCGCTGAATCGCTGGAAACTGATTTAGGGACCGTCATTAAATTACTTAGCATAAATATATTAATACAAAATAATTGCAGTTTTTTTCAAAATCTTCCATGTCATGTGACCCAGTGACTCCAAACCAGCAGCAGATTGTATTAGTAAACTGGACGGATGAGACACAGCTCTTTTTACCGTATTTTAGTGCTTCCTCTATTTTATATGAATATTAATATGCAGAAATTATGATTTTTTTTCTCAATAGCTTCCATGTCATGTGGCCCACTAACTTCTGAAACAGATTCTGTTTCCATAAAAAATATATGATAATGAAGGAAATAGTGGTAAAAAAGTTCTCTAATGCTCAAGATGTTAACATATTTTCAAGCAGCAATGTCAACTTCTACACTATTTTGTCTCGTATCTTAAAAATGCAAAAAAAAAAAAAATGTAAAAAACATGTAAAAAATCTCAGTAGTCACCATTTAAAGGGTCATTTTTCTAAATATTCTTCCAGGGGGCATGCCCGCGGACCACCCTACTGTTTCAAGGTTACCGACTCAGAGCACCGCTGCTACAAAAAAATCTGGGGGAAACACTGTATTCTCAGAATTTTGGACATGTGGGGCGAAGTATTTCCTCTTTAGCTGAAGCCAACAACCGCACAAAATAAATGTAAAGAGAGCCGTATGTTTTTTCTGCTATGTTGGCCTTTGCCAATCACATGTATGGAAAAGTGTTAAGCTAAAGTAAAAAAAGGAAAAAATAATCTGGATTTTGGAATTAGTTGAATCAATGTTAAAATGATAAAGTTATTTTTCAATAGACAAATTTTTTGTTCAAACCTTTTTTTTCTTTTCAGGGAATTACATCTACATTTTCTTTTTTTCATTTTTACAGAATGACACAATGCAGAACCAGAAGGACAGACTGTTCTTTAAACCTGCTTTCATTGTCCTCAACCTTGACACAGTGTTCTTCCTTCTGCTCATACACATCTGTGGAGGTAACTCAAACACTTTGATTTTTAAAGCTTATTATGTTTAATGTTGTTAGAAACCTCCTGTATTAGTACATAATATATTATAGGTTGACTTATGAGACTTATAGATAACAAGGATCATTTTGGCAGTTGTGAAGTTCCGTCTATAGCATCATTTTGTATTGTGGTTTCCAGAAAGTGTAATTTTACAACAACGGCCTAAAAATCAAAGCACATTTCTCTGTAACAGATGACACTCTTTATCATTGAAAAGGTGTTACCACTGAATTTTGATCTTTCTTTTCATTTCAGCTGATTTGGTTCAATCCATTTCCACACTGTCTCAACACATGTGGTGGATTAGTGGCTTGGCTGAATTGGCTTTTATTTTTGCTGGTTATGCCACGTATAAATGGAAACGTGAGTCCCACTACTGTCATTTTCAGTGATATGCAGCATGTTTCATTCATAGTAAAATGAATACTAACACAGGTTTCATCATTTCAAATACCATGGAAACATTGTTGAACGTGATGTTTCAATAATAAATAGGCTTTGTCTTATTTTGAAATGTATACATAAGCTACAGCTTGTTGATGGTTACATTAAATGCATGTTTCAGTATAAAACATCAACCCAGTGTTAAGCTTGATAATATTAATAACATTTTATTTAGTTTTATGACCATGAATAACTCTCTTCTCTCATTCAACTTCACAACGTTCCTCTACAAATGAAGGAAAAAATCAGGACTCAGATGAGATAAAGGCCAAAATGAACATGTTTCTGTGCCTCCGGAGGCTTCTGGAGAACGACAGGGAGCTGTTCAAACTGCAGCTGGAAGACGTGGAGAGAGAGAGGGAGGACAACAAGGAGAAGATCCAGTCAGTGGAGAAGTTAATAACAGAGAGTGAGAGAGAAAAGGCAACAGAGAAAACAGAAGAACACCTGAGAGAAAAACAAAGGCTGTTAAATGCTCAGTGGGCACTGGAGAGGAGAAAGGAAGACCTTGAGAAGCTGCAGCTGAACACAGAGAAAGTGCTGCAGCGTGAAGAGGGTAACTTCAGATGTCATTCATTCAAATTTTCCCTACAGCCTTTGAAAATGAAAACATGTTCATAGTATTATCTCTACTCCAAATGATTATTAATGAAAATTAATGTGGAAGTGAACTAATCCAAATCCTCCATTGACTTTAATCTTGAACCGTCTTAGTGGTGAAAATAATTGGCAGATAAGTGGTGAGATAACAGTGGTCAACATAAACGTGCTGTTCACATTTTAAAAATGCACATCAGAATCAGAATCCGAAATCCTTTAATGTCCCGCAGATGGGGAAATTAGTTTGTCACAGCAGAGACAGAATATTACAAAAACAGAAACATATAACAAGAACAAAAACAATAGCAAAAATAAGCAATATAATTAAAAAGGGAAGAAATAGACATATATACATGAAAAACAGGTGTAGGCAAGGATTTTTAGCTTTTTTTGACAGAACTGAAAAATCAAACATCAGACTTGGAAAAAGCTTTACGTGGGTTTAGCACCTCCGTAAATATAAAGTAATCATAGTTTTTGTGCCGTGTCATGGAAACCCTTCTTTTAACAAAATCATGTCTATGTATTTACCTCTTGTTATAATCATAATAATAATTGTATTCTCTCATTTAGCTATGAATGAAGAGCTGGACAATGAAGTGTACAAAATCATCATGTTTTCATGCCACCGGAGGCTTCTGGAGAACCACAGGGAGCTGTTCAAACTGCATCTGGAAGACGTGGAGAGAGAGAGGGAGGACAACAAGGAGAAGATCCAGTCAGTGGAGAAGTTAATAACAGAGAGTGAGAGAGAAAAGGCAACAGAGAAAACAGAAGAACACCTGAGAGAAAAACAAAGGCTGTTAAATGCTCAGTGGAAACTGGAGAGGAGAAAGGAAGACCTTGAGAAGCTGCAGCTGAACACAGAGAAAGTGCTGCAGAGCGAAGAGGCAGACGGTCTGCTGACCAGGATGACCGAGAGGAAGCAGAATTTAGAGAAGAAAGAGGAAGGAACGTGAGGAATATTCCCACTGCCAAGAAGAACTTTCAATTTGAACTTTACTGTGTACTGTTTTGGTGAAAAATATTCTGTAAAAATGAATAAATACCGTGTACAAATAGTTGATAATAAGTAATAAAAAAGTGTGTTACATGCTGCGGTTTGTTATCACTTTGAACGTAACACTGAGGGTGATTTTTAACTTTGTAGGTGACAAATATTCATGTAGTTTTGGCTGGCTAAGGGTTAACAGGCAAGCTGTAATTATGGTAACAACTGTGTGTCAGCATAACATAAACTCA
This sequence comes from Diplodus puntazzo, assembly GCA_963678695.2. NCBI lineage: Eukaryota > Metazoa > Chordata > Actinopteri > Spariformes > Sparidae > Diplodus > Diplodus puntazzo. Next base: position 25,340,835 of record OZ023170.1, read on the forward strand.
GTGCTTCAGTTTATATTAACTTTGTTGCGCTTGAGTTGGGTTTGGATGTAAGAAACACCTACCACTTTTTATTTACACTCTGAGTTCATTTATGTTTAATATTGTACAACAACGTTCTCAACCAATCAATCAACTGATCAATCCACGATGGAGTTGATGAGCTGGTCACTGAATGCCATCGACAGAGTGTTCTCAACACGGAGTGCGGGTTCTGGCGAACCGACATGCCCGGATGGGACTTTCATGTCCAGCTACGCTATGGATGCTTGGGGAAAGTGGAAAGTCATCTGCCTTGCTGCATTGGATGTGGAGGATGTCGAGGACGTGTACATGTTCACGTTCATGACAATTGGAACGATCGTTTTGGGATTTGGAATCTTTATGCAATATTGGAAAATGAGAAAGATCGCTACTGGGCAGACCAGTGTGAGGGCTGACATCGCCAATACTCGGAGTGCTGTGGTCGGGATGCGCTCTGACATCTCCACAATTCGTGAGTTTGTGGCACTGATGCGAGTTGACGTAGCAACTAATCGGGAGGATATGGCGAAGTTAACAGCGGCGAAAGCTGCAGAGGAGACGGATGAATAAAATAAAAATGGCATAAAAAAAGGGCTTTCACACCATCCCAACAACTACTGAATACACTGGACTTTTGTTCTCTGTCGATTGGACCATCATTCTGACCTTGTGACATGCCTGGCTATAAGATGAGACTGTTGTTCACTCATGACGGACTAATATGGACACATGTGCAGACACACACGTAATCTATATGTACTGTCTAGAGTTGAATTCAGCTCTGTATGCTACTGCTGTAATATGTTTTGTCAAAGGTCATAGTAAAAGAAAGTGTTAGGTAAAAATGTAAAATGCAAAAGATAAGTAAAGATTAGTATGAAGATTTTATCCTGTGGGTAATGGGGGCGGGACTAGATAAGCTTTGGCTTCTCCCGCTTTCCCTTTCGGCCATGTGTATTGTATTATTGAACAATGATGAAATGTGATGATGATGAATTGACATGCCCGAAATAAACAACATAAATAAATAAATAAATACATTTATCTTCAAAGTTTGTTTTCTGCTGCTGTTTTGTTAGGTTTAGTTAAAAGGCAACACTTGGTTAGGCTTGGGGGACATATAGTTTGGGTTAAAATACACCCTTTCACAATGTTAACCACCAGGGGCGCTGCCAGCGATTTTGGGCCCCATGAAAAGAAATATTACCGGGCCCCTGTATAGCCGGCCGTACTATAATTTCCTATATGTGTGAAAAGAACAACATGACAGTTACAAGGCAGGGGAAGCACTTAACATTCAGAATACAATGGAATTTAGATTCATTGTCTGCAAGTCTGCAAAGTTTTATTAAGTTTGTTATATACGTTTATATTTTGTTAAAAAAAATCTATTAAAAATGCTAATAATAATAATAATTTATCTCCAAAACTGTATGTGGTGAAATTAGAGTTGGGGTGGAAAAAAAAAAACATAAATGAGGCTCTATGGTCGTTGCGATTTAATATTGTTAACGTTTCTCTGATTGAATTGAGAGCAGTCAGAAAATTTCTCCTCTTTTCTTACTGCAAAGCAAGAGGTGAGAGTCCCAAACTACTGACCAAACATAGTATATCAGTGAGTTTAAAGTTAAGTTTCAGTGATAGCTAAATTTCAACAAAACAAAATAAAGTTATAGGCTTTAAACCATTTAAATCATTCTGAAATAAATACAGACTATATGTTTTTATTTCAGAATGATCTTTATTCATTAATTTCAATTATTTTTTTTCCATAATAATAGATTAATTCAACACAGAGCTGCTCACCTCCTTCCTCAGATGTGGGTAGGCCTACTGGGGCTGGTTCAGGGGTAGGTGGGGGTACTGGGGCTGGTTCAGGGGTAGGTGGGGGTACTGAGGCTGGTTCAGGGGTAGGTGGGGGTACTGAGGCTGGTTCAGGGGTAGGTGGGGGTACTGGGGCTGGTTCAGGGGTAGGTGGGGGTACTGAGGCTGCATCAGGGGTAGATGGGGGTACTGGGGCTGGTTCAGGGGTAGACGGGGGTACCGAGGCTGGTTCAGGGGTAGACGGGGGTACCGGGGCTGGTTCAGGGGTAGGTGGGGGTACCGGGGCTGGCTCGGGGGTAGGTGGGGGTACTGGGGCCGGTTCAGAGGTAAGTGGGGGTACCGAGGCTGGTTCAGGGGTAAGTGGGGGTACTGGGGCTGGTTCAGTGGTAGGTGGGGGTACTGGGGCTGGTTCAGAGGTAAGTGGGGGTACCGAGGCTGGTTCAGGGGTAAGTGGGGGTACTGGGGCTGGTTCAGTGGTAGGTGGGGGTACTGGGGCTGGTTCAGGGGTAAATGGGGGTACTTGGGCTGGTTCAGGGGTAGATGGGGGTACTGGGGCTGGTTCAGGGGTAGATGAGGGTACTGGGGCTGGTTCAGGGGTAAGTGGGGGTACTGGGGCTGGTTCAGGGGTAGGTGGGGTACTGGGGCCGGTTCAGGGGTAGGTGGGGGTACTGGGGCCGGTTCAGGGGTACTGGGGCTCATGGAGCTCACAGACAGCTGCGGCTGCTGCTGCTGCACTTGACGTGTCTCTTCAAACATGCATCATTTTTGACAGGAGGGTTGTCAACTGATTAAATATGGGCAGCTTGCTAAATGTGAACAGTGAAATCTAAAAATCCAGAGTTTTGTTCCAAAATATGAGCTAATATGGGGAGAAAAGTGAGCTAGCTTAAAAACCACAAGGTTAAGATAAACAAAAGACTAATGTGTTCCAGAACTTTCCACCACATGAACCAAACCCACCTTGTTTTTGGAAAACTGGGTGACATACTGACGCCCCTTTGCTTCTCTCTCCTGCCTAATCTTTTTGTCTTTCCTTTTTCGGCGACCCTACTTCTGGGGCATTTTGCCTTCTCTCGGTCTCCTTACTGACTGATACACCGCACCTGCGTACGGCGCAGCAGTTCAGTTGATTGATGGGAGGACCGAACCATTGTACTTAAGGGGGGGGGGGGGTGCATGCATATTTATGATTATAAACTAACAAATTAGTGTCATATTAGGTGGGGGTAAACTGACAAATTAGTGTCATATTATTTTTGTCAGTATTACGATTTTATCAGGGGCCTTTCTGGGCCCCTGTCAATGATGGGCCCCTAGAATCCTTCCCCTTATCCCCCCCTTATCGGCGCCCCACTTAACCTCAAGTGAGTAAAGGATAACTCCTCTCCTGCATATTTTTCCAATCTTTCTAGGATATTAAAAACACAATTTCTACACACACACACACACACACACACACACACACACACACACACACACACACACCACACACACACATATTACTTGTTACTTGATATTTTACTAATAATTGCACATTTCCTTCAGTTGGTGTTATTTTAGTAACTGAACATCACATACAGTATCTTGTACCTGAATAAACAGACTGCAATTGCAACCTTAAGGTGCTTCTATGTGAAATGCTATTTCAAGATTGTAATACTCTATGTCTTTCCATCCCACTGTGAGATGACGTGATTTACAGTGAGATAGACAGGTCAATTCATTCATTTAGTAATCTATTCTGTTATATTACTGGTAATCATTTACTTTACTGATAGTACTGTGCATAGAATTTAGCAGCAGCTATTCAAACAGTTCAGGTGAAAGTGAAAGAAACTTGATATCTGACTGATATGAGTCTCAGATTAAATATTAACCATATTGACCTGTTTGGAGACAAAAGTCAGTGTGTAAAATCTTACGTGAAGCTTGATTTCCTTTTTGAGTTCTGTTTTACTGTACGTAAGCTTCAAAGATTCTTCTACAACAATTCTTTCACTTGAATGTATTTGTTGTTAAATGTCCTGTCATTAACGTTGGCGGCGACAGAGAAAGCTGAACAAGCTGAACACAGGTGAAGATTTTACAGCCAGACTTTGATCAGGCACATCATTTCTGTGAAGGTGAGCTGATTCATTGACGCATTCAAATCAGGTAGGTGAGCTTTGAGAAATTCAACTCTCGTTCATTAAATTTTTGTTTCACTGCAGATTTTTATTAAGATGCCCGTATTTTGTACGAGATCATTCACTATCATCTATTGTTGGCGTTTTGATAAATTGAGCACCAACTGTTGATCTGTGCTATTTATCTCTCAAACGCTATCAGAGATTTAGCCCGACGCTGAATGTCAACAAACCATCCAGTTTTTACAGAAATGTTAGAGGGATTATTTGTCACTGTGACTGAACAAGGCATTACTTACATTCATTCCTATTACAAGTTTTAGAACACCAAAGAGTGGGTAATAATGTATTCATAGACCAAGCTGTATGTTGTGTGGTGACTTCATCAGCTCACTGTAATTAAGAACAGTTTTTCATGTATACGCACTTGTACTAACATTTAATTTCTTTCATTATATTCATAAGGAAAAAAAATGTACTAGTTACTTGGCCTTAGTTATATGACAGCTTTAGCCACATTACATTAGTTTTATTAAATGTTTATGCAAAACTTAACTTTGCATTCGTGTTATTGAATAATACACTAAATGTTATTCTGCAAAGTGTAATTTATTATGACACATACCTTTACTTTGCATTAGTTACTTAAGATTACACAAAATGTTAATTTGCAGTAGTATGATTTAATATTACACTAAATGTTACTTTGCATGAGTATAATTAAATATGCACTCAGAGTTACATAGTATTAGTGTAAGTGTTTCTTTGCATTACCTGTTGGATATTAATATTACTTTGCATTTACATTAGAGTTTTACAAAAACATACAATTACGTTATATAAGTATTTGTAAAAAGACAGAATTATTAAATAGTCTAACTCGCTTCACCTTGAGCAGTTAAAACATTATACATTGATAAATCAATACCAAAAATCTAATTGCATACCATGTAATTAGAGATTATTCACGCAGGCCATTTAATTTCAAAATGAGATGTGTTGGAAATATTTAAATAATAATAGCTTTTTATTCACGTTTGTCTAATGGAGTAAAGAAACAATAATAAAGAGCTGGGGAGGTGGGTAGCAGTCTGTGAATAAAAACTTACCATTTCTGAGATCAGCATCCAAAATTTACATGAAGCAATCATCATTTAATTGTATGATCTTTATTTAAACCTACAATGGCCCAGACTGTGTGACATCATGGTAAAATCAAACAATATTACTGTTACTGAAATGCAGTTTTCCACACTGGGTATGGTTTTAATACTTTCTCCATCACTACGTGATTACAAAAAAAAATCAGGTTACTGTATATGTCATTACTTAATTACTGAATGTTTGACAAGGTATGCTATTATTTAAATATGATTTATTTATTGAGTTTTCAACAAAGAGAACAGACACAGATCCTTATATACATCTGAGTGAGTAAGATACAACAGTCCATTGAATGGGGTGGGGTAGGTATGTTATTATTAAAGCGATTAATGAAAAACATTTAAAAACAGATTTTTTCCTCACTTTCTGTTTTCTAGAACTTCAAGATGAGGAGAAGAATGACCTGTATCTCGTTGAGTCTTTTTCTTTGTGTAATGCTCCTCGTCTTGTTTGAAGGTAAATCTTTCATCAGTGAGTCAGTCCAGTTAAATACTTGAAACATATTTATCATCACTCTTGTCACTGATGACATAACTTATTTTCTTCAGTTCTTACATCTATTTAATACAAATCTAAGAAATGTTTTTCATTTCCTTACCCACTTAAGCCAGCTACTAAAATACTACGAATAGACAAAACAAAAGCAAATATGTAAATAAATACATTAATCAATCTTTTTTCCTCCTTTTTATTTTTTAATGCTGCAGTGACAAAACACAACCAAATAATCAATGACAGCGGTCATAAAACACACAAAATACAGATAACACCAAGTGAATGAATTTCAAAGTGAATGTTTCACTGGATGTGTGTCACATCTTTCCTCAGGTTCATCAACACACTTAAACTCTAGTGAAAATGCAGAAGAGCAACGTGAGTCACAGGAGCAACGTGAGTCACAGTGACATGACATGTTCATAAGCTTCCAATGAAAACCAACAATCATTTCGTGCAGAAGTTCTAATTGCAAGATTTAAGAACCTGTGTCGTTCCAGGTCTGTCTCAGGGCGCTCAACCATCTCCCAGAATCGAGACATCAGGTGGTAAAGACGAAGGCAAGTACTTAAAGTGAAACTCTCGCCAAAATGCAACCCAGGCTTTTTTTGTGAATGTATATGAGTCAAACCTTCGTGTAAAAGCATAATGACTCCCAAGTGCGACCAAACAGGCAGGAGAGTAATGGTGGACCTCCTTCCTGTTAGGTCGCAGTCTGGGATCGACACTTTTTGTCTGCCATGACGGCAGTGCGCCGGAGATGCTACTGCTAACGTGAGTCGCCCAAAAACTCTCTTTTTAGTAAACTCTGTGTACACGAACAATGTTCTCAATGCTCGTGTTCATGTGTAGAGACCCTGGTGATACTACGAGCAAAGTTTCATGTTGTGTCGAGCCTTCTTAGTGTTTTAAATATAGAGATTTTGATGCTGGCGTAAGAATGCCCGTAGCACTCCCATTGAAAATTAGCTTGCCCGAAAACGACACAACGGTAAATCTTAATAGTGCCTATTTCATCGTAATTATGCTTTTACACGAAGGTTTGACTCATATATATTCACAAAAAAAGCCTTGGGTGCATTTTGGCGAGAGTTTCACTTTAAAAAATAAGTAAATAAATCTTTTTTTTTAAATGCTGCAGTGACAAATCCCAACCACGGTCAGACAACACAACAAAATACACATAACACTAAATAGATTAATTTCAAAGTGAATGCTTCATTGGATGTGTGTCACATCTTTGCTCAGGTTCACCAACACCCTTAAAGTCAAGTGACAATGCAGAGGAGCAACTTGACAGTGATAACCTAACTTCCTAATTTACGTTATATTTAGAATTTCCAATTATAACAACTATTTCTTCGTGTGGTTTCTTTTTTTCTAAATATAATTATACTGTACATATTTCTTAATTTACTATTGAAATTGTTGTTGAATACCCTATCTTTTTTTTTATCATTTCAGCTGGTAACTCTTCCAACACATTTCCATTGCCTTACTGTATCATTGTTGGCTTGGTTGGTGGTATACCTACTGGACCTGTATTGATCGTGTTTCTCTTTATTGTCTGGAAATGTAAAAAAACTCAAATCAGTAAGTAAAACAAAAATATATTTTTGATATTCTAAATCAATATGTCAATACTATCCACGTTAATACAAATAATATGTAAATCTTCAGAAATGTTTATATTATTTTCCAATGCTGTTGGTCTCTTTGTTTTCAGAGTTGGTCAGCTTGTATTATTTGTACAATATTTACTTCTACCATGACCGTTCATCTGTGCCTTTTTCAGAGGCATACATTTTCTCAGCAAAAATGAAGGAAATATTTGACAAAAAGGATCAGCTCCGGGAACAATCCATGAAGACACAAGAAGAACTCAATGCATGGGGGGCAGTTTTGTCTCCGTTGATGGAACTGAAGACTGGAGTTGTGAACCAGAGAGAGACATTCAGACTGCAGCTAGAAGAAATAGAGAACGAAAGAGAGGAAAACAAGGAGAAGCTTCAGTTAGTGGAGAAGGAAATAGCAGAGAGTGAGAAGGAAAAGGCAACTGACAGAACAGAGGGCTACCTGAGAGAAAAGCAAAGCCTTTTAGATGCTCAGTGGAAACTAGAGAAAAGAAAGGAAGAGGTGGAGAAGCAGCAGCTGAACATGGAGAAGCTGCTGCAGAAAACAGAGGGCATGAATGTGACAGTGACAGACAGGAAGAGGAAAGTGGAGAACCAAATGGAAGTGATTAACTCAGCCCTGGGAGAGATAGACAGTGATGACGAACACACTCGGCTTCACAACGTGTAGTCAGAAAGTTCAGGCTGTAGAATCAGTTATAAATGCTGAGTCAGTTTAACCATCATTAATGATCATACATGAATAAATACAGGATGAATGAATAAATAAATAAATGAATAAATAGATGAATACTGTGTAAGCTGCAACTTATCAATGAATTAATAAATGGCTGATAAAGCATTTCATGGTAAATCAGAAATGACCTCATTAGTATTGATTGATTGCATTGCATTTAGCAAAGATTCTTCTATATATAAATATACATTTTAAATAAAAATGGTCGTAATGAGTAAAAATTGGACTTAAAGCAACTATTTGTAATAATCAGGTGTCACTCTGTGCTAATGACATTCAGTATTTGTTTATTCTTAATAAATCTGTCTCACATGTAATGAATCATTTTAATACATTTAGTTGATCATTAATGTCATTTCTGTCTCTAGAACTGACAGGAGCATGTTTTAAGACTGTTGGAACAAAACACAACATAGATGCCAGTTTACTTCCATCATCGTATGTGATGCTGACTGCTGGGTGTTGTGCTGTTGGGAAGTTTGTTGGTTTCAGATACAAGAAGCACATTTTTGTAAATATATAAATTACATTCCTTACGTAAGATTTTACTTATATCACGTCATTTAACAATTAACTGAGTGCAACATTTTCATTTGTAAGGTATCGTTTGGATTTTAGTGTCTTTGTTATTGCTTGATTTAAATGTTTTATGATGTATTTTGCACTTCTTGTTAAATATATTGTAATATTATGATTTACTTCATTCCTCTGTACAACTGTGTAACTACATGTCTTGATCATAATGTCTGTCCTAAATTGTGTTTCCATCAGAATAAAAGCAGCAAATCACACTGGGGTTAATGTTTTTACATTTTATTAATACAACAAACAATGGCAAACCTAAATGACACAAGTGTTGTTGTTGTTTGCTTTTTTCTTATTGTCTTTAAACTGTTTCTTTTCAAACACTTTGGGCAGCATGTTAGTATATGCTATGAAACTGAATTCAGACATGTGCTTGGAGCTGCAGGAGATCAGTTAGAGGGGAACATGTTGTCCTCTACAACCCTCTGGAATTATGTGTTTGTGTCTTATGTAAATAAATACATAGAGCACTTTACAGCACTTTATTCCTGCGGTTCCAAACCCATTTGTCAGGTTAGGGAAAGTGGTGAGGACCCAATGCAGAAACACACAGGAGGCAGGTAAGATAAGGAAACAAGTTTTGATAATGCGCTAAATCCTAAAAACCAAAAGTGCAAATTCCCATTCCCTTTTACACATCTTTTTACTTCATACCATGTTGATTTTTTTTTTTTTTTACTATTTTGCTACTATTCTGTTTTCCCTTCATTTTATTTTGTTATATTTGATAATGACTTACTTTTTTCTTACATTTTCTTCTCTTAACAAAGATAATTTTTTTAAATGCTGCAGTGACAAATCACAACTACATAGTAAAACATGACATGAGTGCACCTGTCCAACCAGAGTGATGATAAACACTTTGAATCTTGAATCAACTGAACATTTCAGTGACAAAATAAAACCTATAATATTATTTATGATATACAGTCAATACTACTTTACTATACAGTGACTTATTTTATTGCAGCCTAGGAGTAAACACAGTACAGTACACATCTTATCAGTTGGGTCAAAGTACACTTTTTTTTATTAATGAAGGACTTTGGCCGTTTGGCTTTATAGTGTTCAGGCGAGAACGAACTCAGAGATACAACAGGTGAGAGCCTTTTGTTAAGAAAACATATTTCAATTCAAATCTTAACAATGCTCACTACAACTGATTTTAGCAAGCAAACTGTTTTTTTACAACGTTGATAAGAGCAGCTTCTGTATCTGCAGCATGTGGACGACAATTTCCTGCAGTGTGTTAAATGTGTGTGTTCGATGTTTTCTAGCTTTCACTCATTTCATGTGCTCTAGATATTTACAGATGCTGTGAGTTTAATTGTTCATTTAGCTGCAAAAATGGCAATCTCAATGTGGCGTCTGCTCAATAAATGTTAATATAAGTTCTGTTACTATGAGTTACAACAATATAGAATAGTGATACAATTTAACTTCAACGAACTCTTCTACTGTGTCTATTGACACTGTTGAGCTTTAAGTGAAACTAGTTTTATGATGTGCAGCATAAAGGGTACGTCATTTTTCACTTCTGTTCAAAATAATCAAGGTGAAATAGTCTAGTTTCAAATCACAAATATTTAATGTGCGCTCTGTAATGTTTGCTGAAGGAGAAAGTACGGGCCGGCGCTGTTTCTTGTGAATTGTGCCATAGGCCTTTTAGTTAATGTGTAGTATTCTTAATGCTACAGTGATATTTCTGTGTGTGTCACTTTCTGATATCATGTTTTAATTCAAATGAATATAAATCAGTATCAATATGGAATATATTTGTGCCTCAATTTTGTGCATGTCATGGAAGAGAAAAAATAACTTACTGTATTTGCTCAGAAGTTAGTCACATAGCTAACTAGCTAACCGAAGCTATGGCTGATTTGATGATGGCAAGTTTTTCCTCACTTGAATCAAAGGTCTAAGGGCAGAGGATGTCATTCACAGTTCGGATTGTAAAGCCCATTGAGGCAATGTGACTGCTATTTTGGGCTATATGAATACATTTGATTTGATATGATGATTTGTCAGCCAAACAGCCAAACAACATTTTGGTACTTTTTTCTAGAAATTAACATTTCAAAATGTTTTATTTCCCCAGAACTCCAGGATGATTGGCCTAAATGATGAAGTGTCCCTTAAAGCTGAGTTCAGTTCCTTCAGAGCTTTGGTTCTCCAACACACTGTGATGCTCCTCCTACTGACAGGCGCTTGTAGAGGTAATTTACATCAGCACCACGATGGTCGGGGTCGGTGCCGAAGGAGTGGCAAACAGGTGTGGTGGTCCCTCTCTTTAAGAAGGGGGACCAGAGGGTGTGTGCCAATTACAGAGGTATCACACTACTCAGCCTGCCTGGGAAAATCTACTCCAAGGTGCTGGAAAGGAGGGTCCGGCCGATTGTCGAACCTCAGATTGAAGAGGAACAATGCGGATTCCGTCCTGGTCGTGGAACAACGGACCAGCTCTTTACTCTGGCAGGGGTCTTGGAGGGGGCCTGGGAGTACAATCTCCCAGTCCACATGTGTTTTGTGGATCTGGAGAAGGCGTACGACCGGGTCCCCCGGGATGTTCTGTGGGAGGTGCTGTGGGAGTATGGGGTGAGGGGGTCCCTTCTTAGGGCCATCCAATCCCTATATTCTCAAAGCGAGAGCTGCGTGTGTATACTTGGGAGTAAGTCGGACTTGTTCCAAGTGAGTGTTGGCCTCCGCCAGGGCTGTGCCTTGTCCCCAATCCTGTTTGTGATATACATGGACAGGATTTCGAGGCGCAGTCGTGGTATGGAGGGGTTGCAGTTCAGTGACCTTAAGATTTCATCACTGCTTTTTGCAGATGATGTGGTCTTGATGGCATCATCAACTGTAGATCCACAACACTCACTGGATCAGTTCGCAGCTGAGTGTGAAGCGGCAGGGATGACGATCAGCACCTCTAAATGTGAGGCCATGGTTCTCAGTAGGAAACTGGTGGATTGCTTACTCCAGGTGGGGAATGTGTCCTTGCCCCAAGTGAAGGAGTTCAAGTACCTCTGGGTTTTGTTCACGAGTGAGGGGACGATGGGGCGTGAGATTGACCGGAGAGTCGGCGCAGCGGGTGCGGTGTTGCATGCGCTTCACCGCACGGTTGTGGCGAAAAGGGAGCTGAGCCAGAAGGCAAAGCTCTCCATCTACCGGTCAATCTTCGTCCCTACCCTCACCTATGGCCATGAGCGATGGGGTCATGACCGAAAGAATGAGATCGCGGGTACAAGCGGCCGAAATGGGTTTTCTTCACAGGGTGGCTGGGGTCTCCCTCAGCGATAGGGTAAGAAGCTCAGCCATCCGGGAGGGACTCGGAGTAGAGCCGCTGCTCCTTTGCGTAGAAAGGAGCCAGTTGAGGTGGTTCGGGCATCTGATGAGGATGCCACCAGGGCGCCTTCCTAGGGAGGTGTTCCTGGCACGTCCAACTGGGAGGAGACCTAGGGGTAGACCCAGGACCAGATGAAGGGATTATATCTCTTCTCTGGCCTGGGAGCGCCTGGGGATTCCCCAGTCAGAGTTAGCTGATGTGGCCGGGGAAAGGGAAGTCTGGGGCTTGCTACTGAAGCTGCTGCCCCCGCGACCCGATTTTGGATAAGCGGTTGACAATGGATGGATGGATGGATGGACCACGATAACCCTATTTAAAAAGACAAAAACAAAACAAACTTTTTCATTAGCCACTTATGAAAGCCAACAGTAATTTTGTGCTCAAGATTAAATAACCTGTGTGTTCCAGGCCAGGCTCAGGGTGCTCAACAATCTCTAAGAATGGTGACATTAGTTGGTGAAGACGTGGTGTTGCCATGCAGCCTGGAACCTCCCCTGGATGCTGTTTCAAAGAGCGTGGAGTGGGGGAGACCTGACCTGGAGCCCAGAGGAAGAACATCAGTGTCCATCGACAATCCGAAGCAGGGAGACCTTTCACTGCTTCTGTCTGCAGTCAAACTCTCTGATTATGGACTTTACAGATGCTACTTTTCCTCACAAAACAAAACATTTTATGTTGAGCTTGTTGTTGGTGAGTAAGCATAGGTACTTGATGCATATTTTGTATAATTCTCCTACATTACTTTTTTGCTTTTATTCCCCCTAACATGGCTGGATAATGTCCTGATGTCTTACTATAGCAGACTGACATGACATCTTTTCTTAATTTCTTGAATTTATTCAAAAACAAATTTAAGAAATGTATGTCTGTATGTATTTCATTTCCTAACACACTTTAGTCAGCTAAAAAACATGGCACTAATACACTAATAGACTTTTTTTTTTAAATGCTGCACTGACAAACCAAATACTAAAACATACAGTGGACAGACAAGACAACACAATACATATAACACCAAGTGAATGAATTTCAAAGTGAATGTTTCATTGGATGTGTGTCAAATCTTCCTCGGGTTCATCAACACCCTTAAAGTCTAGCGACGATGCAGCGGAGTCACAGTGACATAATAATGAAACACATGTTAACCATAACTTCCTAATGTACATTACATTTAGAATTTCTAATTATGAGAACAATTTCTTCCTATGGTTTCTTTTTTTCTAAATAGCATTATACTGTGAATATTTCTTAATTATCTGTTGAAATTGTTTTTGAATGCCTTTTCTTTTTTTTATCATTTCAGCTGGTATAATTTCCATCACACCTCCATCTTCTTACTCTATCATTGTTGGCTCGGTTGGTGGTATAGCTGGTGGACTTGTATTGATCGTGTTTCTCTTTATTGTCCGGAAATGTACAAAAACTCAAATCAGTAAGTAAAAAAAATAAATGTTTTGATATTTTGAATCAATATGTCATTACTATCCACGTTAACACAAATAATATGTACATCTTCAGAAATGTTTATATTATTTTCCAATGCTGTTGGTCTCTTCGTTTTGAGAGTAGGTCAGTTTGTATTATTTGTACCATATTTCCTTCTACCATGACCTTTCATCTGTGCCTTTTTCAGAGGCGTTCATTTTCTCAGCAAAAAAGAAGGCTTCCTCTGACAAAAAGGATCAGCTCCTGAAACAATCCATGAAGACAGAAGAAGAACTCAATGCATGGGGGGCAGTTTTGTCTCCGTTGATGGAACTGAAGACCGGAGTTGTGAACCAGAGAGAGACATTCAGACTGCAGCTAGAAGAAATAGAGAACGAAAGAGAGGAAAGTAAGGAGAAGCTTCAGTTAGTGGAGAAGGAAATAGCAGAGAGTGAGAAGGAAAAGGCAACTGACAGAACAGAGGGCTACCTGAGAGAAAAGCAAAGCCTTTTAGATGCTCAGTGGAAACTAGAGAAAAGAAAGGAGGAGATAGAAAAGCAGCAGCTGAACATGGAGAAGCTGCTGCAGAAAACAGAGGGCATGAATATGATAATGACAGGCAGGAAGATGAAGGTAGAGAACCAAATGGAAGTGATTAACTGGTCTCTGGGAGAGTTAGACAGTGATGACGAACATGCTCACCTTCACACAGTGTAGTCAGAAAGTTCAGTCTGTAGAATCGGTTATAAATGCTGAGTCAGTTTAACCATCATTAATGAATATATATGAATAAATACATGATGAATGAATGAATACATAAATACATGAATAAATAAATGAAAACTGTGTAAGCTGCAACTTATCAATTCATTGATAAATGGCTTATAAAACACTTCATAGTATGTTAGAAATGACCTCTTTAGTATTGTTGGATTGCATTGCACTAAGCAAAGATTCTTATAAATATTTTATAAGCTGTAAATAAAAATGGTCGTGATGAGTAAAGTACACATTGTACTTGGTCTTATAAAAATCAGGTGTCACTCTGTGCTAATGAAAGTCAGTATTTGTTTATTCTTAATAAATCTCTCTCAAGTGTAATGAATCATTTTTCTGAGATTTAGGATGTTGATGATGCATTAGGCTTGAAATAGAATATAACTAAGGATGTAGAACTATGTCTTGAGTAAATGTACTTATTTGCTTTCCACAATGATTATTTGACAGACTTCTGAAGTCAGCAGGGGTATAACATAGTTGTTCATAGGATTGAAAGGGTTTGTGAGTTAACATATGCACACCTCACCACAATAATTAGAGTTGGGTTTGGGATAATAGTGAAATACATTCCTTCGGAGAACACATGCATAAATTACTCGTCGGTTGTGTTCCGCTAGTTATGAGGGGCCGGTCTAAGCCAAAAATGCGAAAAAAACGATTTTTGTCCCAGTCCAGCCCTGCACGCAACAGTACTTTACTATACAGTGACCTATTTTACTGCAGTGTAGGAGTGAACACAGTACAGTATTCATCTTATCTGTTGGGTCAAAGTACACTTTTTTTTTATTAATGAAGGACTTTGGCCGTTTGGCTTCATATTGTTCAGGCGAGAACGGATTCAGAGATACAACAGGTGAGAGCCTTTTGTTGAGAAAACATATTTAAATTTAAATCTTGATGCTACTCACTACAACTGATATTGTGGAGCAAAAGCAAACTGGTTATTTACACCGTTGATGAGAGCAGCTTCTGTATCTGCAGCGTGTTGACGACTATTTCCTGCAGTGTGTTTAACATGTGAGTTCGATGTTTTCTAGCTTTCACTCATTTCATGTCTTGAGTTTCAATGCTGTGAGTTTCATTGTTCATTTAGCTGCTGCTGCAAGAATCGCAATCTCAACGCGGCTTCTGCTCATATAATGTGAATATAAGGTATATTACTAGGAGTTACAACAATATGGAAATGTAATACAGTTTAACTTCAACTAACTCTTCTACTGTGTGTCTATTGTTGCTGTTGAGCTTTAAGTGAAACTAGTTTTCATGATGTGCAACATGAAGGGCACAGACAATGAAATGTTTCACTTCTGTCCACAATAATTCAAGTGAAATGTCATTTAGTTCAGTTTCAATTTAACAAACATACATGAAAGTGAAGCAAAATAATGTGGCTGAAGAACATGTCTTCATTTCATTGTCTGCTTGGATGATTTTTTAATCTGTATTTTTGTGGCAGAAGGAGCTCAAACTTTTTTATCTTCAAGGTCAGAATCTCAAACCGCTGCCTCCCCTTCATGGTGATGTTTTAACTTGTTTTTAATGTGTCACTTATTTGTAGAAGTCGTTATATTTAAATGAATACAAAGCATATAAAATCAAAATGGCGGAAAATCACTATCAGATACTGACAGAGAAAATGGCGGCCATCCTGCTCTGTAACAATAGAGGCTGAGGCGTGGTGAATTCTGCTTTATTACCTAGAAACAAGGTGAAGGTCAGACATTTAATGTGCGCTCTGTAACGTTTGCTGGAGGAGGAGGTACGGACCAGCGCCGGTTCTTTTGAACTGCCACTGGCCTTTTAGTTAATGAATAGTATTCTTAATGCTACAATCGTATATCTGACCACAGTGTGTGTGTGTGTGTGTGTGTGTGTGTGTGTGTGTTACTGTCTGATACCATTTTTGAATTCACGTAATGTAAAACAACATTAGTATGACATTATATTATTGCCTCAATTTTGTGCATGTGATAGAACAGAAATCTGCTCAGAGTTAGCCTAACTAGCTAACCAAAGCTACGACTGATTTGATGATTTGTCAGCCAAACAGCATTTTGGTCCTTTTTTCTATGAATTAACATTTCAAAATCTTGTATTTCCCCAGAACTCCAGGATGCTTGGCCTAAATGCTGGATTGTTCCTTAAAGCTGAGCTCAGTTCCTTCAGAGCTTCAGTTCTCCAACACACTGTGATCCTCCTCCTGCTGACAGGCTCTTGTACAGGTAATTTACACTAAAACATCAGCAACATGTTAACCCTGTATAAAAACAGGAAAACAAAACAAACTTATTTGTAAAACCCAACAATCATTTTGTGCACAAGATTTAACAACCTGTGTGTTCCAGGCCAGGCTCAGAGGGTTCCACCACCTCTAAGAATGGTGACATTAGTTGGTGAAGACGTGGTGTTGCCGTGCCGACTGGAACCTCCCCTGGATGCTGTTTCAAAGAGCATGGAGTGGGGGAGACCTGACCTGGAGCCCAGATTTGTCCACGTGTGGCATGAAGGTGGAGACCACCTGGTAAACCAAAACCCGTCTTACAAAGGAAGAACATCAGTGTCCATCAACAAACTGAGGCAGGGAGACCTTTCACTGCTTCTGTCTGCAGTCAAACTCTCTGATAATGGACTTTACAGATGCTACTTTCCCTCGCAAGACAAAAAAACTCATGTTGAGCTTGTTGTTGGTGAGTGGGCATGTGTTCTTTGTGCATATTTTGTATAATGCTCCTGCATTTTTAGTGCTTCCAATTATGACAGGAAAAAAATGCTTTTATTGCTTGACTGGAAAATGTCCTGACTTTTCATTAAAAATGTTCGATTTAGTCGCCATAAATATGGGCGGGAAATGTCCTGATGTCGCTATAGAATTATCTTGTTTTGTTGCCCTAAACGTGACAACCCACATTTCATTAAAAATATCAGTTGTGCAAAAACAAATGAAGCTGAACAATGTCCCCTGAAGTCTTATTTAAAAAATCCTGTTATGCTGCCAGAACTATGGCTGGAAAATGTCTGAACATCTCGTTTAAAATATCAGTTTTTGATCAGCACAGACACTGCTCAAAAATGTTCTGACCTTTAAAAAAGAAAAATCAGACTTTTTTGCCATAAACATAGCGGGACATTTGAATGCATTTACAGAAACAACAAATTGGGAAAATATTAATCTGGTGACTGGCCTGGGAGTGTCTGTCAGCTTTACAACCTTAAAAGGCATTAAGATGTTATATTTGCATTACTGATTATATTTATTTCTATGTTTTCTCCTTCTCCTCCTCAGGTTCTGTTGCATCACCAGTCATAGCTGGGATTAACATAAACAGCACTGCAGAGGTTCTACATTGTAAGTCTACAGGCTGGTATCCAGAACCTGAGGTGTTCTGGCTGGACGGTGAGGGAAACCTCCTCTCTGCTGGACCTACAGAGACAGTCAGAGGTCCTGATGACCTCTATACTGTCAGCAGCAGAGTGACTGTGGAGAAGAGACACAGCAACAGCTTCACCTGTAGAGTCCAACAGAACCACATCAACCAGACCAGAGAGACTGAAATCAAGGTTTCAGGTTGGTTTGTCAGTTTTTTTTCTCTAATGTCATTATTTTCTCTTCAAACAGCTGAATTATGATTTAATATAACCGCTGTTCTGTTGTGTTTCTTATCATTCCAGCTGACTGTTTCGAGTTCGTATCTTGTTCTGCTCATGTTGCTGTTCTAGTGGTTTTTGTGCTCCTTGTTATTCTTGCAGCAGTCTGTGTTGGTTGGAAATGGAGACAAATCCAAACCAAAGGTGAGTTTAACTGATGTGATGTGAACAACTGGCCACAAGATGTCACTGGTGGCTTGTTTATATAAATAAGGCTTTAGACAATGATGTTTCTTAGGAAAAATCAATAAAGAGGCTAAAATATGAGTTAATATAAAATATAAGTTTAGTACAAATCGCGACTTGACCCTATGAGCTTTGTGTCAGGAGCTGGTCTTGGTTCCAGTCCACCTTGAAACTGCAGACAGGATCTGAGTATGTCAGAAATCAGATCATGTTACAAGATGTCACTGATGGTGATTTAATATAATATAAATTAAGGCTCAATTTCATATGAAACAGATGTTCAAAAGGAGAAGTCAGTACAGATGGTAAAATATTACACTAAGTTTGGTGATCCTGTTACAAATAGTATATAACTTTGTAATAAAGGCTGTAAAATATTCTAAATGCTTTATTGTGTCACTCTGACACCTTCTCTCTCCAAAATGCATCAGCAGAACAAGTCTGAACTGAATCTGACACTGTTTCCTGTTTTTATTACCACACAGAGACAGAGAAACAGAGAGAGTATCAAGCTGAAAAAGAACAGCTCCTCACAGAGAAGAAGAGAACCGAAGAGCATGAAGAAAAGTTACAGAAGAAAGAGGAGACGTTGAAGAAGACTGAGGACATGTGGAAGAAGAATGAGGAGATGCTGAAGAAGAAAGATGAGATGCTGAAGAAGAATGAGGACTTTGAGCAGGAGGTTTACAGTAAACTGACTGAACACAGTGAGGAACTGAAAAAGCAGGAAGAGAAACTGAAACAACAACAGGAGGACATGGAGACAAACATTAAAGATATTGAGAAAGAGATCCAGTCAGTGGAGAAGATGGCAGAAGGTGAACGATTCTACAAAATGAAAGAAATCACATTAAATGCCAAAAACCAGCTGAACAAGAGAAAACAAGAAGATGAAAATCTTCACCTACAAACACAGAATATACTGAACAAAACAAATGATTTGTTAAAGAAGATGACAGACAGGAAGAAGGAGAAACCACAAGAAGAAAGTCAGTGAGCAGCTGCAGCAGATTCAGAGGAAACACATTATCAGACTGTCACTGAAGTCTCAATGTTTTATGGTGCTGAATGATAAAGAAATGTGTCAGGTGCAATCAGAATGTAATTCTAAAAAAAAGTTTCTATCATTACATTAAAGCCTGAATTATTTTTATATCTAAAAGCATTTTTAAAAAAATGCTTTGCGCTTTTCAATTTAATATTTGTTTTAAAGTGACAGCTAGAAATTCTACAAATTCTTACAAATGACTGTATGCAGTAATTTCATAGTATGTGTTTGTGTGTGTGTGTGTGTGTGTGTATCTTTTGTGTGTGTATTTGATTAATCATTGCTTACTGTCGTGGTTGTAAAGGTAACTGTCCACTGCTTAAAATGCATTTAAATATTGTCTTTTATTTTAGGGTGATGATATGTTCTGCAGAATGGTTCAACTCCATTTTTTAATCTGTGAAACAAAGATTCAACTAAAATCATTTTCTCTGTCCAGAAACAGAAAATCAATGCAGCTTCATTATTTATTATTATTATATTCTGCAGTAAAGGAAATTACATCACATGACAGCAGATTATTGAACTCATTAGTACATTTTTAATGAGACCATTTATTTACATTCTTTATAGTTTAGCTACAGTACGTTTACAGTAAGTGATGAAAGACTCTGCAGCTGTTCAAAACCAAAGAGTGTGATCATAGTTCTCTATGGAGGACACTCGAGTTATTGTGCACAGCGTCTGTCGAAAGTGACTGAAGAAACAATGAAAATAAATATGATAATAAAGAGACAGTGGGGTTTAAAAGCACAAGAAATATCTTGACCTGTATTCATCTTCATCTCACGATCATACAGCGGTCACAGCACATTAAAGATCTACTGAAGGGTTTTATGAAAACAAGTTTAAAATGTAGAAAAGCTAGACAGAGTCACTTTTCATACACATAAGACACACAAAAAATAAGTGATTTTCTATACAGAACATGTACAATGTACATTATACATACAGTCACAGCATCTCCCTCATCAAGATGACAGAAGCAGCTGAACAACAGACAGTAAGCTGAACTACAAAGACAAACATCAGCTACTGGCTCAAAATGTTCTGACTGTCCAGCCAGATGCATTATCAGAGGTCATGTGCTAATTAAATATGCACCATCTCTTAAAAATCATGACTAGTTATTTAAATAAAGGTACTGATTCTGCAACTCATACTGAAGTATGATTGTGTTGGTTCAGCCTAATAAGATGACTTGTTTTATTTAGTTGTATCATTTTCAGAATTAAACATGTTCTCATTTAGCATAATCATGTAATCATTTCTTAATAGACATCAGCATCCACCAGGTTGAGAGGAGCAGCCAGAGAAGCAAGTTGTATGAGGTTACAAACAAATTCAGGGGCCTGAATGCTATTAAAAAAAAATGCCACAACTCTGAGATAGAATAAACGCGACGTGTGTTCATTTATATTTCTGTCACTCAGTGTGTCTGCTTCAGGTCAAACTGCTCTAACAGCATCATGTTGGTAGTCGACCACAGCGAGTGTATTTAAAAGATGCAGCAGCTCTGTTCTTATAAAAGCGTCTCCAGACGTTTGAACAGATGTCTGGAACAATGTGGTTTAACTGTCACAGTGTGAGAAACCACTCGCTCCTAAAGACAGACAGCGATGCAGCGTGTTGGCTGAAGACCACAGATGAAGAACTGATATCAGTGATTAAAGTCACGTCTTCAAGGCACACAAACTGTTCTGAGGTTAACTGTGTTTTCTATATTTAATCTTTTAATCTACTCATCCACAACAACTACAACTTTTTCTAACAGTTTTTAAAGTATTAAAAGTACAAAACATTTCAAATTTTCAAAATCATCACTGCCGGACACAGATAGAAAAAAAGATGACTTATTGACTGAACTGGCGGTCTCTGTTTTTCCTCTCTGACTGATTTCTCTGGTTGTTGAACATCAAATTCTGTGTAAACTGCGGAGCATTTACCACAAAGTGCCGGGTCATTAAAGATCCACTAGTTTACTGTAAAATATACGGTATTACTCCCTCCTCATATCCATGTACGACAGCACAGCTTTAAGCTCCTCTAGGCCCAAATTTCTGCTCTCTGCGACCTGTAAGACAATCAAGATTCCCATTAGTTTTCAAATACAATCGAGAAATTACAGCCAGCACACTGCTAGATGCTACAAGTCCTACCTGCTGGACTTGTTAATGTCGTTAATGTCATCCGTCATATTTAACATCTTGTCTACTTCAAAGCTGTCAAAGGTCAAAATGTACCAGTATTATTGTTCTGTAATTTTATTCTGGTGAAATTGCATTTTCTGTCTGGAAAATAAGACCAATCACATCACCATCAACTATCTGCTTGTTTCTAGTCCGTGAGAATGATGCTTTAAGAACAGGAATTAGTCCCATCATCAGACTATTACCCTCAATCCCTGTATCACACTCACCTCATCTGGATTGTAGAATAGACGACATCGTTGGCGCCTGCCGAAGATGTTTGCCTGGCTGAGCTGCTGGATACTCCGGGTTCTGCTTTAGAAACAAAGGTGAGAATACACATCGATATTTTTTTTTTGTTTTACTGGCTGCTCTTTCCCCTCCCGAAATGAACTGTACAGTGCAAGGTGCCTTAAAAAAGCTCCAAACATCCTCAGGGACCCATCACACCCCGGACATAAACTCTTTGAACTGCTGCCCTCTGGCAGAGGACAATAAAATACTGGACAAACAAGTTCAAGAACAGTTTCTATCGATCTATCTAATTCTCTGCCCTTTACATTTTGAGTTTAATTACAGCTCTGGTCATTTATGAATGCACTGAAATATTGACAACCTACTGCCATTTAATTACTTGTGATGTTGAATATACATATTTTATCCGTTTGCTGATGACACCCATATTTATACTTCTGTTTAGCTAAATGGCTATTTATGTTCTCATACACATTTCTGGAGTAATAAAATGTCTATAATGTCTTTAATGTCTTCAATGTTTATACCTCAGTCCACCAGAGGGAGAGTTTAATAATATGTAACGTGTCTCACAAATATGATCTAATGTATCACACTTATATTGGCTTTATTGTAGAGGTTATTGGTATAATTCCAACCTACTGAGTGAGTACTTTTTATGTGTGTGTTTTTCTTATGTGGTTTGTGTCGTAAAACTCAAAGAGCAGCTGCACAAGATAATAAAACAGAACCAGCTGGAATGATTTCATAATCATTAGATTGCACATTTGTTTTTCTTTTTTTTCTGCACACATCACAAAAAACAATTTCTCTTCTCAAACGCAACTACAGTTCTTAACAGGCAGCAGGCGCTTACAATAAAACTGCATTTTGAATTTGTTTTACTGCAATAAAGACACTATTGTAATATCATCTTTTTCTCACAATGCAGAATAAAACGCTCTGTAAAGTTCGGGAAACACAGCAGTATAGTAGTAGTATAAAATAATGTGGTAAAACAGTTTTACCTCTTTTCTTACGGTGTTTTGTAACAACAGCGTATGTCACCATGTTTTCATCAGCAGCTCCCGCCTCCCCAGAGCCTGAAACATACACAAAATACAACTATAATCCCCAAGTGTCTGTTCAGCATGAGCGCTAGATATACTAAAATACAGACGGAAGCATATTGCTAACGATTGTTTGAGCCAGTTTTTCTTCAATTTTGTATTCATAATTGATGAATGTTAAAATGAAATCCATATAGCTCAATACAAGATATAACATTCATGAACCAGAATGGATTTTCCACTATTTTCCAGTTGATTTATTAAGATAAAAATTTTCATTTTTGGCAGGCGGTATGTTGTTGCCAACATACGTAGGTACTATAAATATTGATTTATAACACTAAATGTGAGCAAATATTTTGTCATGGACAGAACAGCTGACCCACCTGAATCTGTTCCTGGTGTTGTGTCTGAAGACCAGCAGCCTGCTACAGAACAAAAAAATAAAATAAAAATAATAGTGTCAATACAATAATGTGTATGTCAGTAGGTTAAGGATTTAGCATATCTTTTAGCTTTAGGGTGAAAAATGACACTTCTAATTTGAATTTGTGATGGTGCAGTCTGATATCTTAATTGGTGCAGAGTATGGCATGATTAGATTTATTTCTGAGTAGATAAATGAGGAGGGTTAGAACTGGCACAGACCTGTATCACACAGATTACTATAAACATGTTGTGGTTTAACACATATAAAACTGATCTTTACCTTTGTGTTTCAGGCAGTGAAGTAGTCCCACCAACATCAGCAGCACAGCCACAGACACGATGGTGATAACCACTGGTAGAAGGATCGGGACCAGAGGGGAACCGTCGGTTGAAGGAGTCTCTGAACTCTTCTGAATGTCTTCAGGTGATAAAGTAATATGTGCCCCAAGAAGAGACAAAAGGGTGTGGACATTTAAACAGTAAATACTATATGACATAATATCAGTTTGGAACGGGTTAATCCTCGGAGGAGCTCCTCAGTCTCCCCTCTACAGCATCCAACTCAGATACAAAAGTCAGCATGTCTCTCTTTTATTCTAATAAAGTAGCCTTGTCTCCTATAAAGAAAACTAAATTATTAAATCAACCAAAACAGACAGGACCAAGAGTGTACAACCATCCTCGCGGCTCCGAGTCTTGCAGACGTAAGTGTAAAGACATAAAACAACACCAGAAATATCCACCTCATCACGTTGCTGGATGAAAAGTCAGGGATCAGCAAAATTATGAGGCTTATTAGGATTTGTCCTCTCAGCAACATAAATCAATCCAGTAGTTAGTCACTTATTTCAGTCCAGTCCAAAGGGATGGACCGACTAAAATTGTTAGAATAGACAAAAGAATCATGTTTTATTTTTTCTTCAGTTTTATCTACAGTTGTAATCACGTTACATTTACACTATATTTTATATGCAGTTGAGACAAATATTAATATTAAATACACAACATCTTGACTTTTGCCTTTTTCTGAAAACAAGAAGCTTGGTCTTTTGAGGAACAGATATATTTGTTTTGGTTTGAAAACATGTCATCTCACCTCTGACAGCCAGCCAGCTCTCTGCTGAATCCCCAACTCCAGAAATGCTGCACTTGTAGAGTCCTTGATCAGATTCAGAGACACTGTTGATGGTGAAGATCCCTTTATATTCAGTTGAAATGTAGAGACCATTTTTGTAGAAGTCAGCTGAAGGGTCAGAGGTCCCTTTGGTTCTGCAGTACAGACTCAGTGTGTCTCCCTCCATCACAGGGACAGCAGGACTCTCCAGGATGATGTCACCATCTAACCCACATGAGGAGAACAACTGTGGCTGCTGTTTGTAAATATGGATTCAACACTAATCAACATCTATTATTAGTATAGTTTATATTTTTTTCCCCCAATGATATAATAATGTTGTATTGTAGAGAAAATAACCCTTCATAAAATGAAGATGCGTGCTGTGGCACAACAGTCTAAACTCTTTCTCTATGGTAGCCTTGTAAATAAATACCAGTGACTGTGATGTTGATGCTGTTGCTTCTTTCCCCCTCTTTATTTCCACACCAGTATTCTCCACTGTCTGATGGAACAGTAATAGATCCTGTTGATGTTTCCAATAAATGGGTCGTATTTGTTGAATCCTTCTTCAGCCTCCTCATCACTCTACATTCAGGTGAGCAGTCCACATGTTCACACTTCACAGAGATTGGACTATATTCAAAGAACTGCAGTCTGTTTGGTTCAGTATGAGGAAAAGCTGCATCTGTAACAGAGACATTTAGAAAAAGGAAGATAAAGCTAAATAAAGTTCCCAAACTTGTTATCGGAAAAATATGAAGCAAACACAAAACAAAGTCACTGATTGTAGTACAAAAGCAGATCTGACTGATACACTCCTGCCTTCTGAACACATAAAGGGAAACAACGGTCATGCATTTGGCTAAAAATAAATAATAAGGCAACCTTATGCAAATATCAGTCTGGTGTATAAATAACAACGGTAAGGAAATGCAGTGATTAATTGAATAATACTGTAAAGAATTAACCAACTACGTACCCAGTTTTAGAGAATAGCAACAGTTCTGAACTTGTGCAGCAAGCAGCAGAAACACAGTCATCACTAGAGAGAAAAATATTAGAGTTTGTTATCAGATACAGATGATTTCAGAGCTAACTTGTCTGATAAATAAAACATTAAAATAACGATTGTCATCGCGGTGCTGTGATGTCTGACATTTTTATCTTTATAAAAATCGAGTAACATAATGTAAATTCAGCTACATTTTGAGCGTCTGTGAAAGCTGAACTCAGTGGTTTTAACGTTAAATCATAAAATAAAAAAGCCCATAAAAGGATTCTCAAAAAAAGTTAATGTGTCAAGAATGTTTCATTCATGACAAAAGTGAGTCTTTGTGGTCACATTTCAGTATTTTAGTCAATATGCAACACTACTTGGACTTTGTGCCTACAATTATTGAGCTGATATCATTTTAGTTAAGCTCAGATGTAACTCAACTCTTTTGAGTATGATGACATATTAAGATACTTTCATTCTGTATGACAGACACAGAATGCAGTTTTGTAATTTAATTAATTTCACATAAAGGTACAGCAGCTGTGACAAAATACAAATCCACCTCTATTTCTTGCAAGAAATAGTTAAAGGACATTTACAAATGATTTATGCTCTGCCTCTATAATGCCAGAAACAACAAAAATTGCTAAGGAAATCACATTTCTGTCCACAAGTAATTTGTTCTGCTTGAATATATTTAATATTAAAATATTAGTTAATTCATATACTGATGTTTCCATTGTCATCATGTAATTTGTCAGTACTCACACAGTCGGGTGCAGAGAGCTGTAGCCTCCATGTTGTCTTGCTGCTGACTGAACATCAGACTGACACATTTTCTTAATCCCTCCCCTTCCTGACTCAGTTTCTAGAAAAAAAAAAAACACTGAAGTAGTTGTGATGTCATTACTGGTGTGCATTCAGAACCAACAGCTCCACAGAGGATGCCATATCCACTGCCCTCCATGCAGTCTGCACACACTTCGAAAATAAGAACTACATTGGAATGCTTTTTGTTGACTTTAGCTCAGTATTTAATACAATATCAACCATGAAAATAAAAATTTAACAATCTGCACTTGAATACATAAATAGACCCCAGATCGTTCAAACTGGCTGACACACCTTCTCTACGTTAGTGCTCAACAACGGAGCCCCCCAGGGCTGCATGCTCAGCCCCCTCCTGTTCACAGTTCACCTGTGACTACATCAGACATCAAGTCAACTCTGTTTAGTATGTGGACGACACCACCATCCTTGGCCACATTTTAAACACTGATGAGTGTTCATATCATGAAAAAATTGACGGTCTTGCAGAGTTATGCACAGAGAAAAATCTACTGCTCAACGTCACTAACATCAAACAGACTCACCCTTGTCCTGCAGACCTTATCTCTTAGTGAGTAACCTGACCTGAAGCCACAGGCTCTTCTCACACAGATGCAGAGACATGTGGTTAATCTGCAGTGTTAAATAGAAGTGTGCTGTGGTCAGAATGGAGAGAACCTATGTAGATACTCGCGTTTGAAAATAAAAACAGAGAAGTGCACATTGTAGAGAGGCCATGTGGTTTGAAAACCGCTATCTTAACTGTCTTCAGACCTGAGAAATTTGTTCTCATGAACACAAATCTACTTATGGGCCTCATTAAAATATCACACAATGTCAAACATCAGTGAAGGGAGTGATATATCCACAGTACACAGCATTTAAAACATTTAAATTTAGTTTTTCTGCTGGTTTGTTTCATCCATAGAAGCTGAACATTTTTGTCTGTTTAAATGTAAAACTTTTAAATATGACTTATTCCCACTGATAAAGAAAATGGGCAAATATTTGGATTAATAATGATTCTGAAACAATAAAGACAAATGTTTTTTGTTTTGTAGGATTTAAATCATGGTAAAATTAAGTTGAGGGATATACAGAACCGGATTAGGGCCACTTAATTCTGAGATTACAGTCAGAATTTTGAGAATAAAGTCAAAATTCTAAGTTAAAAGTCAGAACTGTAAAAATAAAAAAATATTTTAAATTAATATTGTTATTATATTTTTATTGCAGCACAGAGTCACATTGTCTCCTTCATTCCCAGGAACTACTGGACTCTCCAGGATCACAGAACCAGCTGATCAACATGTTAACAAAAGTCGCATGAGACAAAACTTGTGTATTAACAAAAACAAAACTAGTGGTTAGTACAGACATGACAGGATGAGACAATACAAGGAAAAACAGACGTATGATAAGATAAGAATAAGGTGAGTACACTGTTGTTCAGATTGTGTATATGGCGTGTCCTGGTTACATCTGGTCCCTTGCTCCAGCAGATGTTATAAAAACAAAAATGGGGTACAATTTTGTTCAAGTCAGTGATGCAGTTT
Source organism: Diplodus puntazzo (assembly GCA_963678695.2). Lineage (NCBI taxonomy): Eukaryota > Metazoa > Chordata > Actinopteri > Spariformes > Sparidae > Diplodus > Diplodus puntazzo. The sequence goes on from OZ023170.1 coordinate 25,368,267, forward strand.
ATCATCTACTCACCGGCTTTTTGGACTTCTACAAGAAGGAGCCACAGCAAATTCATCACTGGAGAGAAAGAGGTAGAAAGCCTAATGTCAGATGTTGAAGAGGAACTAATGCTGATGTGTTAGTCATCTCGTCTACAGTGATAAAGTCATTAGTTACAGACATTTGAATGTTAACTGATATGTGAAGTATCAACTAAATCAACATTTCCCTTTGAAATGTAGAGGTGTTAAGTTGCACAAAATATGGAGAACAAATACAGAAAAACGTCACTTAATCACAGTGAGACAGTGAATGACTGTATATGATGTAACTAAACAAAGAGTTGGGTTTGGTCATCACAGTGCTCATCACACTATCATAACACAGACCATTACTTAAGTTCAGTCCTGTAGGACATCATAATATAACAATATTTCCTTAATTTATCACCATAACAGTATTTCAGACATCTGCCTATTTTTGTAGTTTTACTGATCCTATCATGATGATAACTCTCACAGGGAGACTCAGTACTCACATAGTCTGGTGCAGAGTGCTGTGGCCTCCATGTTGTCTTCCTACTGAAGTCTGACTGAGCTGCAGCTGAAGTGAAATGTGTGTGAGACCCTCCTCCAAACCTAAACCCTTCCTCTGCAGCTCACCTCTGGTGTTCAGACGAGGGTAAACCGGTCTGTGTTCACATCTGATCTCACAGCTGTTTCTGGGTCAGAACCTCCTCTTGAGGCTGTTCACCTCACCCATGTATTGTCTCTGTCCAGATGTTAAGAGGTTCCTGAAACATGAAATCATAAGTAATTTGTTTTATCTCTCAAAATAACTTCACTGTGTTTCTAACACTAACTCATTTCCTCATGGGGTCATGAACACTCTGCTGAGACAGAGGCTCTATTCTGCCCTCTGCTGCAGGTCAGCCGCCATCACATCTGGCTCTGGGCTGGGCTGGGTTGACACACAATCCAACAAGAAAAGACCCTCCCATTTTATACATGTTAGTGATAACCAAGGGCGTAGAATTGGGTGGGGACGCTAGGGACACTCAGGCAATAACTGTACCATCAAGCTCTATGATCATTGTATCCCCTAATGTATCTGTTCATATGTCATGCATCAACATATTGTAAGGTGGCAGACAGCAGAGAGGCTGAAAGAGAGGCTGGAAATTCACAGGTGAGGTTAAAATTTATGATGGATATGTTAGTCATGAGATTCACAAAAAAAATGTTAACTTTCAGGAGTGCTGCCTTGGAGCACTTTTGTGTCCCCACCAATCTCAAAATCAAACCTACTCCCTTGGTGATAACAGTGTTTTGCATCCCTAGAAGCTTCTCCTGAGCCGGATGGACTCTGTCACACCTGCTACAGGTATGTTCTGCAGACTTATATAATCTACAATCTGTATACTTGTACCATATTTGACAGGTTATTTTAAGGTGTTGGTCAAAGTTTGTTGCTGAGTTGTAAACTGTTGGTACCTGTTGTCTTTATATTTCCCAATAAACACCAAAAATCTATTTAAACTTTAACAACAAAGGCCAGACTGGGGATACAAACGCTGCAGAGCTTCAAGCTGAACCTCTCACTCAAAGAAATGTATTTAAATTTCATCTACAATCTTTAGATTAATTTGCTGTCTGACCTCTACCTGTATTGGATTTGTTACGGGATGTAATGCTTTATTCAGACAATAAAACGTTTTTTTTTTTTAAATTTCTCATTTCAGTGACCCAGAATGTGTTACCTAAAAGATGGACCACGTTTTAAATCTTCACATACTCGTTTTAATGCTGGTCTGTCCTCAAACACCCTGTGTTACAGGTAACTTACTGCACCTCTCTGGATATGTTGTTTTTCGGAAGAGATAGACGACTTAATAACTTACTTCCCTGGATACAGATATTGGTTAATTGTTGATCCCTGCAGTGTTTGTATCCGTTACGACCCCAGCTCGTTGGGAAAGGGAAAATAGCATAAAGAAACAGATGGAGTTGGTTTAGCAAAAATGAAATTGTTTTTTAATAAGGAAGGTACATTTATATACAAATCAAACAGGATGATACTAAGGCAGGAGGATGCTATTCCAAAATAAAAATACCAAAACCAACTGAAATACAAAACAGGAGTAGCACCCCTAAATCCGACGTATCGAGACCAACGTATCACAACAATTGACTAAAACACCGGGTCAGGGCCGTCAACACGTCACACTCAAAACACAAGGATCACTTAAAATACAACGCGCAGGCCAAGCAAAGCTGCTAACAAACAGTATACGAGTGAACACACACGAAACAGTCAAACTACAGCACAAAGGCTCAAGGCAACAATAAGCAAGAAGACATAGGGACTAACTGCTCACACCAAGTCACAGTGCCCTCAGTGACGCTCTGCTGCTGATTTTTAACAGGTGTGTCTGATGAGGAGTTGGAGCAGGACTGGGGCAGGTGAGCCGGAACAGGGCAACCCAATCACAGAGCAGAAGGGCGGCTGACTGAGGCTAGCAGATGGATAAGGAGAGGAAGACCAGGCAGGAAACGGGCACCAATCAGGAGCAAGGGCTGGCCCCCGCAGATCTGCATACTAGAAAAGGCTAAAAAACATGATGATAGACACGGGAGGACAGGGCATAAATCTTGAATTTTGTTGTTATTAAGAACAAATATTTAATTCCAATTAAGTCAGTAGTTGCTGACACAACAACAGCTTCACCTGTAGAGTCCAACAGAACCACATCAACCAGACCAGAGGTAAGGCATGTTTATTTGTATAGCACAAATCAGACACAAGACAACTCAAAGTGCTTTACAGGAGCATAGAAGTACATTAGAATAAATTAAAGATTGCATTTTAAATACATTTAAATAAGTAGGAGGACATCAAGAAAAAAGAAAGCATAAGAACAACTTCAAAAATAAGGAAAAGGTTAAAGAGGTTAGTAGTGGAGAATAAAGAATACGAGTCACAGTGCAGTCCAGAGTCTTGACATTACTTCAATGAAAGGCAGAGAGACACATCTTCACACTTCAGGTAAAAATACAGAGGGTCTGGATTCGAAAGCCTCCCTGCACTCTGAAAACCACACTTTGATTCAGCCACTTTGACATCCTTGTTCCTGGGTCTGAAAATATAAGTTTGTTATGAGGGTGCTGCAAGGGTAACGTAAGCAAGCTAAAAAGAAGAAAAGGAATCAGACAGACTGTTAATGCCAATGAGGTTAACATTTCCTTGATCTAATGATATATTCACTTTAGTTGTATATGACTGAGGTATAGTAATATGTAGTACATAGTATAGTACTTTTCTGTAGTATTGCAGTTGCCTTTGCACGGTGGAAATGGAAGCAGAACTTTCAGTGAATGTATTTGTTTCATAAGGTAGCAGCGCAGAAAATCTAACTGTCATAGTAAATCTGTGATTGCAGAAACTTTTTTTTCTAGATGTTCTTCTTGTTTTCACACAGAGAGAAAAACTGCAAGTCAAGTCTCAGCACCACTGGGGGTGAGAAGAAGTGGAGGACAAGAAAATCACTGAAGAACTGTATAGGTCATAGTTCATATTCAGAAGAATGACTGTCTCAAGGTTTTGCAGAAGAAATCATGTGTAATGCATCATTTTACTTTGTTTTATTTGGTTTTATTTTAATCTTTCAATGGATTTGACACCGTTTGCTCCAAATGTGTGTAAGTCTATGAGAAAATACCCCAGTAAACAGTTTCCTAATGAGTTTATGGTCTCAATGATTGGTTTCACATCTTTGCCAATACAGCATGATGATACTACTAAAAGATGGTCCTATGTGGGGTTGAATAAACAATATATGCTTAAGGACGTGGCTAAGTTGTGAACGATGAGACTTTTCCTGAGCCTAACCAAGTT